>PVJH01018017.1:0-46298 GCA_004026705.1 Nesogale talazaci | reverse complement strand
GGAGAGGTGGTTATATAACCAGAGATGTGTTAGCAGACTGGGAGGGATTCTCTTAAATGACTCACTCGGTCGCTTTCTTTCTTTTAACCTTACAAAGGTTAGTTTTATTTCACTGGAGCTTGTTAAGATGTCATTTTCATAACATACCCACACACAAATCTCCCCCCTTACAGCGACGGTTGGTTGCAGTTCAAGAAATTCTCTCCGCCAAGGAACTGCCACCACAATGCAGATAGCATCTCAGAAAGGTCTCCAGGTCCTCTGGAATCTGCTTTCTTACTAAGCACCCGGCTCTCGGCAGCCAGTGATCTGGTTTCGGTCTGCTGTTGTGTTCCCTTGTCCAGATACGTGTGGCTAGTAGGTGCTGTGCAGCAAGATCCAGCTCACAAGGACTCTGGGTAACAGCGGAAGGACCTGGGTCTGGGCCGTCCTCACAATTGTTAGGTCAGAGCTCATTGCAGTGAGCTGCTGAGTGCTTAACCAGTGCACCACTAGGGCTCCTTCGATTGCTGCTGGGGTTTTAGGTCATACGTGCTTGGGTTGGCTCCAAATACCCATCTCTGCGGCTCAGCGAACGGCTGCAGACCAGCACCCTCAGAAATACAATTGTTTTAGTCTCTCTCTCTCTCTCTCTCTCTCTCTCTCTCACACACACACACACACACACACACACACACACATACACACACACAGAATCAAAACAGGGAGTTCCAAAGAGATCTGTGGGACCACTTCGGTTCAAGGCAGAGATGTCAGCTCAGAAGGGTTTCCGGGAAATTCCAATTGGGATGTTCTTCAAAGACTTTCTCAGTGGACCTAGGACCATCTGGCCGTCTTTGTATGAAGACATTTTCAGAAAGCTGACACTGGCCTTGGTGTGCAAGAGACCGGGGAAGTTTCACCCAGCATTTGTTTTCCACTGTGATGACACATCTGCTGGTTCTGTGAGGGGACCAAGGTCTGTCCTACCACAATTCCATTGGGAGACTTGACCCCACCCAGCCAAAGCCTTGCTTTTGTCTTTTCTAATTACCTTTTTGGCGCCTTCAACCTGGAGAGCATTTGAAAAGGACATGATTGTGTTCCGTTGTTGTGTTGGGTGCCATTGAGTTGGTTCTGACCCACAGCGACCTTATGAACAACTGAACGAAACCTGTCCCATTCAGCACCGTCCTCACCAGGGACCCTCCTCTTGGGACCATTCTTGCAGCCTCTGTGTCAATCCCTCTCATTGAAGGCCGGCCTCCTTCGCTGCCCTCCTTGCTTTACCAAGCATCACATTCTTCCCCAGGGACTGCTTACTCCTGACACTGTGTTTAAATTACATAAGATGAAGTCTCGCCATCCTTGCCTCTGAGGAGCAGTCTGGACTTCCTTCTTTCAAGACAGATTAGTTTGACCTTTTGCAGTCCAGGGCACTTTCCATGTTCTCCTCCAGGGCCACAATCCAAATGCATCAATTCATCTTCAGTATTCCTCCTCATTTTCAGCCGGCAAGCCCAAGGTTGTAAATCAAAGAGTGTAAATTTCTTCTGGGAAGGATTCTTAACCTATGGATTGTGACCTCATTGAGCATCCAATGGCCCTTTCATGGGGGTCACCCGACTCAAAACAGTAGCAAGAGTACAGTGATGAAGTAGCAATGAAAATAATTTTATGGTTGGAGTGTCACCACAACATGAGAAACTGCATTAAAGGGTTGTGGCAAGTGGAAGGTTGAGAACCACTGGGTTGGAGAGATGGAGACACTGCCTTCAGATACATATAGACCTAGATAAAAGTATATGTTGAGCAGCAGTAGTTTCATATTTTGAGATTTTTGTTGAATAGTGGTTTCTCTGGTCTTGTCGCAATACTGACTTGCTTTATTTTCACATTATCTGCATTTCCTCTTAGGAAATTATTTCTTATCTACCGTACATCTTTCCTGGCATGATTTTCAAATAGTGAACCGGGCCCTCCACGTTTCAGCACATTATTATTGTGCCAGTTGTTCAACCTCATCTTTTTGAGAGAATGAAGGATGGTTTTGATCTCTTTCTTCAAAAGCATTCCTGCTTCCCTTTAGCTTTTGTTTTGACGGAAATTCTCAAATAAGTTCTTGGCTTATTGTGAACTTGATTTCACCAATTAAGGTTTCTCTACTTGACATATATATGTGTTTAGTTTAGAACACTTTTCTGTGTATCTTATTGTCTGCCAGTGGGAACCTGTTGTTGTTGTTCAGTACCCCCAAGTCCTATGTGACTCAAGTCCACCCTGTGGGCTGCAGAATGAAATATTAGCGGATCCAATGTCAGCCCTGCAGATGTGATGTTGGATCCCACTGTTGAGGCAGTTCTAGCAATCCCATCTTTTTCGTGGTCTTTCTGTTTTTCACTTACCTTCTACATTCACTTACAAGGATGGAGTCTTTTTCCAGGGACTGCCCCTCCTGATAGTGTCACCAAATCACATAAGAGAGCGCACCATTCCTACTTTTAAGCATCATCCTGGTTATACTTCCTCTGAGTCAGATTTATTCATGCTTCTGGAAGTCTGTGGCACTTTCATCACCAGCAGCATCTGTGGTGATATTCATCACCAGCAGCATCATTCAGGTGCAACTCTTCTTCTCCGATCTGCTCTGTTTTTCAAATGTTTTCTATTTTCTGCTTTCAAATGTTCTCAAACCTTGAGATCAAATACCCTGTAATTCTTAGAATTACCTTTGTGGCAGTACATGAAGATGAGTTCGTTAGACGATGGCTGTCTATCAGGTTTAATAAGTGCTCAGCTACTAAAAGGAGGAAGGTTGGCAGTGCGAAGTCACCCGGAGACACCTCAGAAGAAAGACCTGGTGATCTGCTTCTAAGAAATCAAGCCTCCGGAAATACGACGGAGCAGAGCTCTACACTGATGTACAGGAGGTCTCCAGGAGTCATTATCACTTTCATGACCTCGGGTTTCTTTTATGTTGCTGCTCTTGCTGTCTGCCTGTGACATCCTTCTGAGCTGGTAGACAACAGTGATGTTTGATTCCACGTATTAGAAACGCCGCGGTGGAGATGGAGACCTCCCTCCTAGTCTGTAGAGGAGACTGGGTGACCTGTGTAGGAACACCTGTTCCTGCTCCTGAGATGGGATGAGCAGCACCTGGGATTGACAGTTGTTCACTTGCTTAGAGATGATCAGGATCAGTATATTTTCTGGAATGCTCCATTTCTCTAAACTTTGGTTGGCCAGATTTGGGTAAAGAACCTTTATGTAGCTAAGCAAAGAGTCATTGTTTAAAATATACCATATGTGTTGGTCTGGGTCCTCTAGAGAAGGCGTCTCCAGCTTTGGGCCACTAGGAAGGATAGCTGTATAAACATCCATCTGTCAGACTTTTCATTGGTGCCAGCTTTCACTTCATTTGGGAAATATCTCTAAGTGGGGTTGTTGGAACATGTGGCAAGTGTGAGGGTCTCTGGTGGTGCTGAGGGATAAGCATTGCGCTGCCAACTGCCAGATCCTTGGTCAAAACCTGCCAAGCACTGCTGGGAGAAAGATGGCGTTGAGTGACCAATGAATGAAGATTTACAGTCTCGGGACCCTCGATGGGGTCTGTATGAATCAGCATGGGCTTGGTTTTATTTGTGGTGAGACGAGTGCGTTTCACTTCCTTAACAACTAGTCATGTGGAGCTTCTTTTATGGGCTTATTTGCCACTTGGATATATGAGGGGATGCCACCCCCCAAAACAGATTTTTTTTTTTCAAATCTGTGGTTTGTTTGTTTTTAACAACAACCTTATCACCTTCAAATTATGCTGCATGGCACTTAATCCAGATGTCAAATCTGTGATTCCGTTTTTGGAAACATTTTTCAAACTCCTCTGTTTGGATGGCTGACAGCCCCTCCCTCGTTTCTTCTTCACCTCTTCGATGTAGTCAAATCGTTGTCCTTTCACATCCCTCTTCGTTTAAGGAAACAAAAAAAAAAGTTGCACAAAGCAGGTCAGGCGAGTAAGGTATGTGGGGTAGGAGACACATGCTGGGTTTTTGTTTTTGTCTTTTGCCCCTAACTGATACACTGAGATGGCTGTGTGAGCAGGTGCATCATCATGGTGGCAAAACCAGTCCCTCGTCTGCCAAAAATCAGGCCAGTTTGGTTGCACACTCTTGCAAAATCTTGTCAGAACTTCTAAATAGAAAGCATTAGAGACTGACCTGGTAGAACAGACTCCAAATGCACTATCCCCCTCACATTGCATCTGGTTTTGGGGAGCACCCCCTCAAATAGATTCTTTGGTCACATGTTGAGCCAAATCTTTTGTGTCAATATTTTTTTCTCAAAACCATCCCATAGTTCAGTAAGATCAAGCAATATTGTGCAATTGCTATCACAATCCGTTTCAAAACATCATTCCCTATTTTTCACAATATATTGACTCTCTTTGAAGACCTAGCTTGTCCCTTAAGGAGAGTAATCTATAACCCCACATGAACGACCAACAGCTCCTCCCTTCAAGACTTGTTTATGAACTCAGACACCATTTGCAGTCAACATAACATCCACCCTCAGCCCGTGCTGGCCACTGGTTGCTTCTTCAATGAGCAAGCATTTCATCCCAGGCAGCAGAGCGGCTATTATTTCAGAGATGTGAATGCCTTGTGACAACATACTTAAAGTTCATACTTGACATTCCTGTTTGCATAAACATCTACAAAGGACTGCTATTTACATAAGTGTTACATAAGACATAGATAGCACTTAAAGGACCTTTGCTTCCTTCTTTCCTCTCGTCTGTGCCTCCCATGTCAGTTTCACTTGGAAAACTGAACAAGAAGCTGTGGTTCGATCACACAGCTGGCCAGACTTCTCTGCCTGTCCACCATGGGTTTCCTGAAGATTCAGAAATTCTAGAAGCCCAGCCCTTCGGGACTAGGGATCAGGAGTCCACTAGACTTCTGAGAATGCCTTTGCTTAAGTTGGACTTCAACAACATTTGGCTGAAGCAAGACAATGATGAAGGACAAGTGAAGTTAATGGACCCCTACCTTGTAGAGTGGGAAATAACAGGAGTTTATAGATAAGTCTCTTCCTGGAACCATCCTTCCACTTCTGGTCACATCCCTACCTGCTGCTAGTAGAGAGCATTCTGGTTAAGGAAGACCACCTGGTAGTTTGCTTCAAGCCAGTTAAGGACTGAACCCTCTCCGCCTCAGTTTCCTCCTCTGGAGAATAAAGATGATCAAAGTCCATAGATTATTATGAGAATTAAATGAAATCCTATGGGGTGAATATATTTGGGGTAGTACCAATCGCGTATCACATTATCAAATTAGCCCTCAACGCAATCTTATGGAAGCTTATATTTGATGAAGGAGCTGTGATGGTGCATTGGACTTACCGCAGTGGGCAGCCACCAGCGTCTCCCTGAGGAGAAACAGATTGACAGCCTCAGAACCCCTCTCCTCTGCCCTCCAGAGTCTCTCTGAGTCAGAAGCAACTCAACGGCCGTGGGCTCTGTATTTGATGAGGCGCGATTGGTGATTGAGTGGAAGAATCTCACTTGCCGTGAGAATGACTGGGGTCAGGTACTCCCCGGCCAGCGCACATCGTGTGTCCCATCACCCATCCATCAGCAGAGGCTCGCGTGTTGCTGTGGTGCTCAGACTTAAGCATCCTTGTGAGGCCAGCACAGAACCGGGAAGTGCTTCTTCCTGTCATACACGGGGTCACTATCAGTTGGAACAGGTTGGACAGTGCCTACGTACAATGATAGGGATACTGTTGTGTGGCACTCCAATGCACCCATGGGCCTCTGGGATTTGAGTAGAGGGTCACAGAAAGGGCGCAAGGGGATGAGTCAGAGCTGTCGCTAGAGGAGTGGGAGGTGGACTGACTTGTCACCGTTGTCTCCCTTTGTATTCTTGGCAGCTTAATTTTGTTCGCGTCTGACCTAGACAAAACACGCATCTGTAAGACAAGGTGTTGGCATTCGCACAATGTGTACACACCAACGTGCACCACAGCTCCACCAACGATTGACAACAGGCGGCGATAACCTGTATGTCCATCCACAGAGGGATGAGTCAGCCAGGGGTGGCCCATGCCTGCATGCAATGGAAGAGGCTTCAGCCCAAAAACTGGTGGAACCCTCATCCATGCCATGGATGGAGCTAGAACGCATCATCCTGGGCGAAATAGACCAGTCCCAACAAGACAAATACTGTATGATCCCACATAGGTGAAAAATCTAAAGAGCAGGTTCTTGGGCGGAGACTGAAATCTACAATGGTCAGTGATGATTGGCAGCGGTGGTGATACAGGTGAGATCTCCCTTAGGGAGCACTGGGTGCCTTGAGTGATGATGGAGTTATCTGGAAAAGGCTCATGGTGATGACTGAAAAGCATCATGAATGCAGTCCATATCACAGTGTACATGTGAAAACTGTCACATGGGCGGATGTTGTGCTCGGACGCTCCTTAGAAGCCAAGTCGGAGAGTTGAGGCTTCACCTCATGTCCTCTGGGCAGGTCGTCAGGAGGGCCATCAGGCTTGCTAACGTAGAAAGCCAGGGCACGTGCAGAAGACCCTCAAAGGGATGGGTGGCACAGGGACTACAACAGTGGGCTCCAGCAGAGGCATGTTTGTGAGGATGCTGCCAGGCAGGCATTGTTTCCCCCTGCTGTGCAGTTAGTTGAGTAGGAGCAGATGTGACCACATCTCACAAAACATATACATAATGCATATAGTCATATCCATATTTTTATCTACACTCGAAATTAAATTTTAAAACACTGGCACATGGCAAAGTGTTCACTTACATTGATTTTCTAAAAACTAGTCTTATTAGCCTATCATTCACATGTGAGAGGAGTGAGTGGATCAATCGTATTAAGAAGAGTTGTGCAGTCATTGCCACCATCAGTCTCAGAACAAGTTCTTCTTTCACATACTTAATCGCTGTGGACTCCCTATTTCGCCCTAACCTCGAGATTCATATATGTATCCTGTTATGCAAAAAACATTCAAATCTCCAGTACAGGTTTTCCAAACATTTTATGCAAAGCTTTGAGAAAATAAGTATATGTTTCATTCAGCGTCCCCCTCACCCACCCCCACCTTAGATTGTCAGAATCTGCATCCAGGGAACCGGGAAGTCAGTGTTACTCGGAGATGGCCAGCCCCTGGAGTCTTCTCATCTGTCGGGAGTAAGACAACAGCTTCCGGTGTTGGAGAGATGTCCCTGTTTGTGATAATCATACTTCTTTTTTGCATGTGGTACATACTTCCAAACCACATTCATACACCAGTTGAAAAAAACAAATGCTTTTTTTAGTACGCAGACCAGTTTGGGGGATTGGTCGGGGCCTTCCAGCTTTAAGAGAGAACAAACATGGAAGAAAATACTGGCTCACCCCAAAGGCATTCCATAAACTACCTTTTTCCAGTAATGGATTGCAAATACTTTCAGACATGCTGAAAGCAATTGGAAGCTTTACATCTAACAATGTCATAGCCATCCCCAGTGACCTTTCTGTTGTTCCTGTTTATGATGTTTGTCTCCTTCTTGCATTTCAACTACCCATTTTGTGCATTTCAAAGTAAGGTGCGGACACCAACAACCTGCCCTAGGAGGTGGTAGATGTTTTTCCCCAGCAACCTCCATAGTTCTTCATTCACAAAATAATTGTAAAATAATTACCAATTAGGTTGACCTTAATCTCCAAATGGGTTAAAACAAAGGAGAAAAAATGTGCACATTTGACATGTGGAAAAACAATTTGTCTCCATCTTCTTATGTTGCTGAGAAATGCTCACTTTAAAACCATTCATTTTGCACTAAAAATATACAGCTGAAACCATCGGTGTCATGTGCTGACAAACCATGACCCCGGAGAAATGTCTGTAGCTGTCACTGAATAGGTATCTGACTAAATATGCTAAGTGTGGGCACAGGGGGTCTTGTGACTTATGGTTCCAGATTTATGATGCTATTCATATTGGAGCCTTCGGGAAATGTATAAAATCACAGCCGTTCCCATGACCTGCTTACGACTCAAACAGCATAAGGGATATGAGGCACTGGTGGCCCGTAACACCCAGAGAACCCCTGCCCAGGCACTACCTCACCTCTTGGGAATGAGAAAATGCCTTTTTCGTATTCATAGATGTATCTCTGAAGCACATGGGTGACCCCCACAAGCTTGGGTTCCATCCAACGGTCCTGGCTTAGAAGACATAGAAACATGTGATCATGGGCCCAGGACTTGAGTCTGAAGTCAGCCACGGATGGGTGAGCACAAGGCCAACACTGGTGCAGGGGCTGGAAACACCCTATCAATCTTCCTTCCAAATGATTATAAGCACGCAGAGGCACATGGGATGGTGCATGTGCGCGTGCCCGCGTGTGCACGGATGCGTGGAGGAGCGTGCGAAGGAGTGAGTGATAACAGTCCCTTATCAACGCAAGAGCTTTCTGGTCCATGCAATAGGCAGCAACGATGCATTCAGAAAGTCAAGAAGCAGTGACTGGAACGTTATTCCTAGGAATCAGATTTTTTAAAGTCCCCGGGGAAACTTTCTAAGGAGATGATGTTGCTCTCTACGCATCTGCCTAGGTGATGGGGTTGTACCAGCGCATTCCTTTACACAACCCACCCAGTGATAGACTAAGATTAAAGAAATGTTTTTCATTCTTCTTACCTCGAGATAAAGGCAACATCCATTAAAAAAAAATCAATGACGCGGAGTTGACTTTAGGCACTATTTTGCTACGTGGGCACTATTTTAGGAAAGAATGGTTGGTCAAAAGTCGGTAGACGTTATTTGTGAAAATGAGTTAGAATCTGCAGGTCTGTTCCCCTAACATTTTTATTTTAAGAGCATTGAAGATTTTAGTGGGTCTTAGTGTCTTCAGGGCAGTGACCAGCAGGTAGATCCCTAGTCACTCACTTCCTTCAGCTGATTCTGATTGAAGCGGTAGGCCAGAGTAGAACTCCCTCTGTGGGTTTCTGAGACTCTAACTCTCGGGAGAAGTAGAAAGCCTCATCTTTCTCCCATACAGCAGTGAGTAGGTTTGAACGACTGACCTTGGGTTAATAGTTCAATGTATAACCCACTATGTCAACACAACTCCAACTATTTTTTTCTAATCTATAATTAATTATAGCACATTGGGAAGTGCTGAACTTTTGGTGACTGCCCCATGCTGAATTCACAAAAGTTGAAAGTCTTCCTAGTTAATTGTAATCTACAGGGAGAGTGGTAAAGAATCCGCAAATTGATTCTGCTTGAGATATGGACAGTTATCCATGAAAAGGGGGTCCTTGATTAGATTTGACCTATTTGGAGATAAATGTGTTTCAGGGGTCTTGGGGTGGGGTTGTATTCTTTTTTTGGTAATGTACGCAGATTGGATCTAATACTAATGAATACCTTCTTGTGTTCTACAGTTTTTTATTTTATTTTATTTTATTTTATTTTATTTTTGTGGGCATCACTGCCTCTGGGGGTCGTGGGCACTACCCAGCCGCCGCTGGATTTGAACCGCCAAGCCCGCAGGCTGCAGTTCCGCACTCAACCACTTACGCCACTGGGGCTCAACCCTAGTTAATTTTATTTAAAAAAAAAACTTGAACACCATGTAATTTCCCCTGTTGAACTCTGCTTACGTTATAGCTTCCTCAATGCCGGGGTTCGTGGGCCCTTGTGGCTATCTCCCATTGATATAATAAGATTACCAATGACCATCGCATGCCCTATAAGAGCATCCAGACAGAAATCAGACCATGCTTGTTTCATTTGCATTACAAGAAGCTATAGTTAGCAAAGGCTCCCAGACAATTCTGGTTTGCCCATTACACTGGTTTTGTCATGGCTTACAACATTTTACAAGGTAGCAGACTCAGAACAGGGGAAAAAAAAACTATGGACCCTACTATGGGAGGGTTGGAGGAGGAACAGTGCAATCCTTCCAGGACCCTGACTCTAGAGATTAAATTGTTGGCAGGACTCTAGACTCTAGCTGGCCCGCCATCTTTGAGTAGGGCACCACCATCTTTGGGGAGGGTAGTTGCTTTGCAACAAGTACTCTGCCCTTCCGGATTAAGTTTTTAGGAAGGTTTTGACCCATAGTTTTCCAGTTCACTGTAGCTTTTAAAATGTTAGTTCATTCTGAGAAAACTCTCTCAGCCGTGACTGAACTGGCAAAAATTATTTGAAGCTCTGATTCCTAAAGATAAAGTTAGGAGTGAATCTTAGTCATAACCAGGGACAGCTTGTGATCACATAATAGCTGGACATTTCCATAACTCTAGAAATTCTTCGAAAATATCTCTTAGGTATGAACAATGTCACCTGGTTCTCTAAGGTGTTTCTGAGCTTTATGGCATTTTGTGAAGACTTTGGGACAGGGAAACACATGTGTCGGAGGGTTGACTCCAGTTGGTGATGATGTTGTTGTTCGGTTTCATCAAGTCAATTCGGACTCATAGTGGTCTCTCCTCACTCCTATTATGCTTCCGCCATGGTTGCAGGCCACTGTGTCCGTCCATCTTGTCGAGAGTCTTCCTCTTTTTCACTGCTCCACTACTTGACCAAGCACGCCGTCCTTCTTCAGGGACTGGTCTCTCCTGACAGCGTGTCCAAAGAATGTGAGATCTGGTGCACTTCATTGTCAGCCTTCACTGCAAGAGACCTGCACTTTGAGATAATGTCTTTGTCTACTGGCTTATCAAAGTGAACGGTGTTTTCAGCAGGTTGTTTTTTCTCAGTGCCCCATCCTCACTGGGGGGGTTGTTGTACCAAGCAGTTCCAAAGCCTTATTAAGAAAGTAATAACAGATCGAGGACTGTGATCTCTCCTCTCTGGACTCCGGCTTAGACATGTGACGCCCCCCCACCCCCCCATGAGAGTTGGGACTCCTGACCCAACCGACCAGATCCCGAGCCCAAACCATGTTCCCGGTGAAAGTCAAAGTGGAGAAATCAGAGCTGGAGATGGCCAAGGCCCGGAACCAACTGGATGCTGTTCTGCAGTGTCTGCTGGAGAAGCCACATGGACAGGGAGCGACTAGATGAGGAAGCTGGGAAGGCAGCCTCAGGCACCCACAATAAGGACTGCTCCATCGCAGCCACCGGCAAACGGCCATTCACCCGCTTCCCTCATCAGCAGCACAAGAAGAGGAGAGAGATAGACGACAGGCTGACCGAGGGAGGGCCTCAGCGATCCAACACCTATGTGATCAAGCTGTTTGACCGGAGCGTGGACTTGGCCCAGTTTAGTGAGAACACCCCGCTATACCCCATCTGCCGTGCCTGGATGCGCAACAGCCCCACCACACGAGAGCGAGACCGGTCACCTACCTCACCACGGCCACCCCTCCCCAAGGATGAGGAGGGGTCGGAGATTACCAACAGCAAAAGTCGTGATGTGTGCAAGCTTCCTCCACCCTTGGCCCCTGGAGATTCCTGCAGAACTCGGATTCCCTCCCCCTTGCAGCCTGAGACCCAGGGTGCCCGGATGAGGAGCCCGCTGAGCCAGAGCCGGCCCCCTCCACACTCATCTACCACAACATGCAGCGCTGGAAACACATTCGCATGAGGAAGGAGGAAGGAGGAAGGAGGCATCGCATCGGAACCAGCTCCGGTTCTCAGAAAGCATGAAGATCCTACGAGAGATGTACAACCGACAATGATACTTTCTCAGTTCCCCGCCCCAATAAAAGTCCTTGCCTCCGAAAAAAAAAAAAAAGAAAGTAATAACAAATGGCGATTGAAGATGAGGGGAGTTATAAAGACTTGTATTTGTAAGGAAAGGGCCAGAAGGCATGACTGTTTTCTCGCATGAAGAATGTGGATTTCCCATCCATGCTCCAGTGGCGGCATCTTTGTGACTTCATTGATGTCCCTAACTATAGAACCCTAAACCCACCACCATGGTACCAGTGTTGACTCTATAAGTCAGAGTTGAATTGCTCCTTTGGGTTTCAAAGACTGTCGTGACCCTCACCTTGCACGAGGATGCCAAGGACCCTGGGTAGAACGTCCTAACAAGCAGTGGCCGAGCCAATGTTCTAACCCGACAAGTTAAGGCTAGAGCTCTGGCTCCATGCCCTGCCTCTACAGCAGGGGCCTCTGCAAGACCAGTGGAAACCCGTGCAGGGACGCCGAGCTGAATACTCAGACAGACACTCGGAGTTCTTCTTGACGGGAAGGGTACCAAGCACAACTATAGGTCACACATAAGAAATCAGCTACACATGCCCTCATCCAACATTATCATAGAGCAAGGCGAAATGGTTACAGGTTGGGCTACAATCCTCAAGGTCTTTAGTTTGAAACAGCCAGCTGCTCCTTGGGACAAAGACGAAGCTTCCTATACCCATGAACAGTTACAGCCTGGGAAACTCATACGGGCAGTTCTACCCTGTCCTGTAGGGTTTCTGACAGTTGGCATCAGCTGGATCGCAGTGAGTTTGAGGTATTCTTTGTTTCTGTTTTTGAGTTTGGATCCCTTCCATCAGAAGCCCTGTTGGCGTCGTGGGTATGCCAACTCCATTGGATTCCTCAGCTCCTAAGTCAGAAGTCTGAAACCACCAGCCACTCCAGAGGAGACAGACGAGGCTTTCTCCTCCACGAAGAGTTACAACCTCGGAAACCCACAGGGGTAGTTCTACCCTATCTTACAGGCTCGCTGGGACTCGTCACGGACTCCATGGCTCTGAGAGTTGAGTTTTATGTATCAGGCCAAGAGAGTTCATTTAAACCAGTGGATTTTTTTTTTTATTTTAATTCTGTGAGTGGTGTAAGATGCAGCAAGTCATTTTGACTATAAAGGGACTATGTGCCAGGCTCTGGAGAAGCTGCAGGTACGACGTGATATTAATATTTCCTTAAGAACGGTGGTAAAGTTGTCCCCCGAACTGAGAACCCAGCATCTCCTGGGAGAACGTGCTCAGAATTGTTCTTGTTGCATTTCTCCTGTCTACCTCTCCCGGCTTCTGCCTGCCATCTCAATCCCGGCTTGGGGGATGTAGCCCTTAGAAACGTCTTGGTAGGCAGGAGTTGGAAAAGCAGCAGAGTGTGATCTGCAGCAGGATCAGACCGCCTTAAGGGGCCCGGGGTCCTCTGATGGCCCTCACAAGCTGTCAGTTGCTGACTCTGTATTCATCCTGGGGCAGAAGCAGCAAGGGTTACTGGGAACCTGATCCTCAGAAAAACTCCACGTTCATTCAGCTCTGACCCTGAGCCCTGGACCCTGGAACGCTTGGGGTTCTCTGACCCGTCTATGGGAGAGGTTCTTAATGGCCAGCAGAAAGGTTGGCACTGGGGTTCTTTCCACCCAGAGATGTCTCAACAGAAAGAGCTGGTGGTCTGTGGCTGAAAAACCAGCGATTCAAACCTCCAAGCCGCACAGTTCCGCACCAGCTACACGAGGTTAATGAGCTCAGAGAAGAAAATGCATCTATTGTCTGGGCTATTGTGTAACTGAAGTTAAGTTACCAGCAGAAAGAAACCTGCCATGTGTAAAGTCAACTGAAGCACGCTGGGTCTAATGTCCACTGGCCGTGCAGTGAATTACCTGATATGGTCCTTCCAGCTATAATCTTTGTAAAACAAAACAAAAACCCAAACTCATAGCCCTTGAGTCTGTAACAACACATAATGACCTTGGAGGACAGGGTAAAATTGACCCTGTGGGTTTTCAAAGACTTTAATTGGTAGTGGGGGGGGGGGGGAGTAGAATGTCCTATCTCTCTCCCTCAGAGCAGCTGGTGGTTTTTGCACTCCTGAATTGGCAATTAACAGCCCAAGGCATAACCATTCTGCCACCAGAGCTCCTTTCACTCCCATCAAATGATGAGGTAAGACTGCAAGTGTCAGTTGCTTTGGCCTACTCCTGCGCTTGAGGTCCTCTCTAGGAATGCCAGTAAGGGACATGCTACTTGTGGAGTGGGTTCGTATAAATAGATGTCTAGCGCTCCGACCAGGGAATTGGTCCATTTTACCCTCACTGTGGGTTTAAAATGAGTCATCCCAGGGGTGGAAGGGTGGACTCACCAGCTTTAAGAAGAACCATCAGTGGAATGCCTCCTTGGAGATAAAGATTCCTTCATCCGGGAGGCTGAGAGCTGTGAGAGTCCAGCGAGAGCAAGAGATGACTGAGAAGCTGTTGACCAGCAGGAGAGGCAGGAGAACCAGGAGACTGGCAAAAGTCATCGTGGTGGGTGTCCTGGCCCACAGAGCAAGAAAGCTGAGTGTCTTGGGGCAGGAGCTTTGCTGGTGGACCGGGTGCCTTCTGGATACTAGTCAGGGAGCCTGGGTTGTGGACTCAAGGAGCTAAAGCTGGATGACTTCAGACTGGAGCTTACTGGTGACACCTGAGCAGAACAGAGACTAAAGGACTACATACCGAGGGACTGCCTGGCCAAGAGGCCAGGTCACGGAGGCTGTCCTGACTGAAGAACTGTATGCTGAACATGTCTGATCCTGAATTGTAACCTGCTGTGTAAGTCCCGCAGTCGTTGGTAGGTGCCGTACTCATGAGCATTGTCTGTGTGCGCTATGTGCCCCTTGCAACAAATTATTGGACCCAGCAGAGAAGTAGAGAGCTCCTTGGGAGTGGCCGTCAGTTTGAGAATCAGTGAAAAGGTTGGAGGTAGAGGCCTAGCTGGCCTTCACCTCATAGGAATCAGCCGGGGCCTGATGCTGATGGTGAATCCTCTCTCTCCTTCTTGATGCAGGTAGAGAAGGTCAGACACCAGCCCCTATGCCTTCATCTTTGCAACACCTCTCTTGTTGCTTCCCTTCACCACCAAAGTAGACACTTTGGGTAGACCTGCATGGATCAGCGCTCTTTCTTCTCACGTGTCTGTGGAGCCACAGGCATCTTTCTCTAAGGCTTCCTCCAGGTCCGATGGTGGGGGGGGTGGGGAGGGGTGGAGAGAGGACAGTCCAGACAAGCTCATCTGGAATGGGATAATGTTCTACCCCAGATTAAAAATAAAACAACCACCCTTGATTCTCAGCTTCAAGCCAAAATCCCATAGCCCTAACCCACGGGCCAAACACATAACTCTGTGTGAAGCTGCTGCAGGTAAACTTGAACAGAGGCCACTCTTAAAATATGCCTCCCACACCCCTCCCTGCCTGTGGGTGGTACTCTTGCAGGGTGGTAAGGCATTGCAGATGGATCTGAAAGGAATTTTTTTCTGGATAGTCTTCCCACCCCATGGCAGAGGATTTGAACATATGATGGGGAGACATGCCCCGTGAAACTTGGATGCTAATTAGATAGTTGGAGAGCTACGAAGGTTAGTAACCACTGAAGACTTGCGCTTTATGAGGTTGATGTGATTCATTGCGATGGAGTTAGTTCCAGTACGTGGCACCACGGAACAAAACACTGCCTGGTCCTGCCCCATCTTCACAATCATTGGT
Source organism: Nesogale talazaci (assembly GCA_004026705.1). NCBI lineage: Eukaryota > Metazoa > Chordata > Mammalia > Afrosoricida > Tenrecidae > Nesogale > Nesogale talazaci. The sequence goes on along the minus strand of PVJH01018017.1, from coordinate 30,882 downwards.
ATGTTTGAGTCTGCTGATAACCCTCATCAGTGGTTCTCAAACTTCCTAATGCTGCGACCCTTTAAGACAGTTCTCATTGCTACTTCATAACTGTAATTTTGCCACTGTTATGAATCATAATCTAAATATCTGAGATGCAGGATGTATTTCCATTGTTTCAAAATGAACATAAATAAGGCATAGTGATTAGTCACAGAACAATATGTATTGCGGAATATGTATTTCTAATGACAAACAAATGAAATTTTGTCTTGAAGCATGGGGTAGCATGGGTAACAACAGTCTTCACGCCAAGTACTTGTATGTGGACGTATCTGCATGTGGGCGGACCCGCCGTGGAGACAGACAGAGAAGTGGTGTCTCGGTTCCTAAGATCATAGGAAATAGGTTTCCACCCTGTGAAAGGGTCCTTTGATCCCCACAGGTTGACAATCATTACTTAGGGAATCAGTATGTGCATCACAGGGCATCAGAAAACTCTGCCTTGTGATAGAGACACTTCCCCTGATTGCTAAAAAATAATCACGGGTCATTTTAGAACATGTCTCTCCCTCCTTGTACATATGCTGAACCCTGACAGTGAGACAAGAGATAGCGATTTAGTAATAAGAAGGACAATTAACTAGAATGACGATCCCATGGAGACCCAGACGGTCAGCAGGGACATTCTCTTTCTTGTCTGTGAGAGGCGGGGTGGCTGCTCTCACTCCCTCACTGACTTATAGTGACCTACAGGACAGGGTAGAACTGCCCTGGTTTCTGAGACTGTCACTCTTCATGGCCTCATCCTATTTCCTGTGTGTTGGCTAATCCATGTTAAAGGATAAATGGTTTTAAGAAACAACTTGATGTTAGCCTTATGAGAAATGAATAGAATATTTTCATTAGGAAAAAGACATAATCCGAATAACTTATGTTTCTTCCCTTGACACAGGGAAATGATAGGTTTGGGCTGTGCTTGAGAACGTTTTCTCAAAGTAAATTTTAGAAGGGGAGCATGAGACCAATAGAGACTGGAGGAACTCTAGAGAACATCCCCCTGATGTGCGCCCTTTTAACCTGGAACAGAAGCCCTTCCTTTGAGCCAAATAATAGGTTGGCCTTGGAAATAAGCAAAAGCACCCACAGGAATGTGCTCCTTGGAGCACTCAACTAGAAGAAAATCAATCAGATAACCTCTGCCCAACAAAGACAAGAAGGCAAAGAGGGGGAAAAGGAGGGAAGGAAAAGGGGAAGACAGGTGGAAATGGGGGAGAGGACAGAGACATTTCTCCTGAAATCATACAACCAGTGTGATAGAACAAATTGTGTCTATACTGTTAGATGGGTCATGGATAAAGCACAATAAAATGCACGCGCGCGTGCACACACTCACAGACACAGCCGGGGAAGCCATTGGAAATGTCATTCCTGGAGCTGAACTCTCAGTGTATATGCATGCCAGTTCCAGGAGCCCAGGTGGCATAGTGGTCATGCCATGGGAATACCTGCAAGGGCAGCAGTTCAAATCCACCAGCCACTCCTCTGGAGAAAGACAGACTTTCTGTAAAAATGTACAGTCTCAGGAACCCACAGGCGTTGTTCTTTCGGGTCACTTTGAGCCAGCGTCGTCTCTAAGATCTGGTTTGGTGACAGTTCCCATGTAGTTGTAAAAAGGAGGATTTCCATGCTGAATATTAAAAAAGCAAAACACCCATGAATTCATCACTAGATCGTTGTGAAGCAATTGCTTTCTTGTTCACTGCCGCATAAAGGAACCCTCTGCTCTTCCACATGGGAAATCCCTCCCGTTTCCGCGAGTTGTAAAGGGAGAAATAGACATTCGTGCGTATTTCCCATGTGTTCCTAACTGGTTGCATCCTCAGCAGTGGTGCAGCGATTGCAACCGTGTAATTTGAGCCATTACATGGAGTGATGAAACACATGTATAAAACTTGAGGGAGTTTTGTTTTGTTTTGTTTTCACGAAGACAAATTTATATTGTTTGGAAACACTCAAAGGGGAGTTGAATTTTGCCAAGCTGTCTAATTTGGCATGGAAAAGGCAATGGAATAATCACGGGATTGAAATATATATCTGAAGTGTTTGACACGCAAAGTACCTTGTAAATTTTTTTTCCTTGCCCGAACAAACACATGAAACTGGAGTTTGCAGGGACAGAAAAACATCATGCACCGCAGTGGATGTGGATTGTGTTTTTTGAGCTCCTCCTGCTCTCATTCAAAGAGTAGTTTGAGGGTCTAGAACAGTGGTTCCTAACCTGTGGGTCACAACCCCCCAAGGGGGTGGCCTGGTTCATAACAGTAGCAAAATAACTGCAATGAAGTAGAAGCGAAAATAATATTGTCATTGGGGCAGTCACCACCACATGAGGAACCATAGGAAAGGGTCCCAGCTTGAGGAAGGGTGAGAACCACTGCTCTAGAACAAAAGGTTGGTGAATGGCTGGTCATTTATGTATCCGAAGTTCAAGTGCTCATGGATCAACTTTGACTGTTTTCTTCCATTGATCGACTTTCAGCTGGTCACTGATGAATCAGTTGGTAGGTCTTTAATGCATTCCTGAAACACCTGCTTATCGAGGTTATATGCTTATGGTTTGAGGAACAGTCAACCTTGTTGTTGTTATTGTTGTGACGTGCCATTGCATGTGTTATGACCCATAGGGACCCTGAGCACAGCAGAACATAGCACTGCCTGGTCCTGCATCATCCTCACAAGTGTTCCTTGGCCTGAACCCGGTGTCGCAGCCACTGTGTCCACCATCTCTTTCTTGTTTTCATGGTCCCTCTACTTGGCAAAGCATGCTGCCCTTCTCCAGCGATCGTTTTCTCCTGACAATATGATCAAAGCACCTAAGACAAAGCCTTTCCATCCTGGCCTCACAGAAGCACTCCCACTGTACTTCTAAGGCAGATTTATTTGCTTTTTTGTAGCCTATGGTATAACCAATATTCTTCACCCACCCGTTTGTCTGTGCACACTTTCAGAGCCCCAGTTTCTCAGAAACACTCTGTCTTGGTGATTTTGCATACCTTATCTAAGAGGGTACAGCCCTGAGACACGGTAAAGGGTGGCAAGAACAGCCCCATGTGTATTAGAAGAGATGAGGTGATTATTCATAGACACTTCATATGTGAACTGACCTTTAGAGAAAAAAGTATGTTGATGATTTTATTGGAGAACTTCACTGTGCACAGACCAACAGTCCCCAGGTTGTGCATGCCCAGCATATGCATGTACCATAGTTCTGAACCAACCTCTGCAGAGACTATTATATTGAAAAACGAAGGTGCCCACACCATGGTTTGTAATAGCAAACTGATGCTACCTTGGGATGTGGTGGTATTGCTACCGTAGCATGATGGGAAATATGTTTTCATGTATCTGGGCTTCTTCTTTTAAAGTTTATTATGCTTCAACAGGTACACTCTGTACTATCTACTAAGACAAACGCTTGACTAGCACATTAGATCCAAACCATACCTAACAGTTACAAGTGACATACAGATTCGACATAGGAACAGAGCTCATTGTAATCTGAGGATAGTCTGGGGTAGTGCTTGTCAAGCTTCATAATGCCGCGACCCTTTAACACAGTTCCTTGTGTTGTGATGACTGCCCCCCCTCCCTGACCATAACATTATTTCCATGGCTACTTCATAAGCATAGTTTTGCTACTGTTCTGAATCGGGTGACCCCTGGGTGGTCATTCGACTCCCAAAGGGGTCGTGACCCACTGTTTGAGAACCGCTGGTGTAGAGCGTACTTTACAGTTTGAGAAAACATTTTGTGTTACCTGTCAGGGCCATTTAGTTTTCCCCCCAGTAGTTATAAAGATGTTAGTCTCATCGCATAAGGAGGAGACCTGGTGGCATCGTGGTTATGCATTAGGCTGAGCTGCTGGAGGTCAGAGTTCAAAATCATCAACTGCTCCTGGTAAGAAAAACGAGGCTTTCTACTCCCCCGTAGTTATGGCCTCAGAAACCCCCAGGGGCAGTTCTACCCTGTCCTATGGGAGGGGGGGCGGTGTCTCTAAATCAGCATCAACTCAGTGGCCGTGAGTTGGTTTTTGCTTTATTGTTTTAGCTTGTAATTATCGGGGGGAGGGGACACGAGTGAGCCGATGACTGGCCATTTTAACAATAGTAACCCAGAGTTGATTCTGGGAGGTAAGAAGTCTTACTAAATAGTCCAGCTGTTATTATAAACATGAAGATAGACTTATGTGGTGCTTGAAAGGTGTACAGTTTCAAAGCCTACGTATGGTGCTATCAAGGACGGGGGAGAACATTTTAACTTTGAATGTCACCCCAGAGAGCACTGCTGTTTCATTTTCCCTGCCTTGGACCAATTTCTCATAATGAGCTTTGGAGCTTTGTGTTGACCTAACAATTAAATCGAGGGAAGCTGTTTTTTCTGCATTTAGAGGATCAGGGCATGTGGCTAATGTCTTTGTCAGGATTGGGTCCCCATGACTCTTGAGAGCTTTCTGGAAACACATCCAACATCTAAAAGTGTCTTTGAAAACACTTTGCATCCTCTGGGTTCCCATGGGGCTGGCATCTTTCTTTGCAGGACAGATGCCCTGCGTTTGCCCAGACTCTGTCTCAGAGCTGCCGTGGGCTGGAACTGGTGGTACGACTGCAGGAGTTCTTTTACGTCATGTGCAGAGAAGTGAGTTGTGTGAACCCCGAAACCAGAGCTGTTGCCTACAGCATTTCTGACCCGAAGTGAAAATGCAGGCTCTTGCTATGATTGAAGAGGTTTGGTCCGGGGATAATGAGGTGTGGGAGCCTTACACCCCACCATGCGATTTTTAGCATCATTCAGCGTCTTTGAATGATGGCAGTCTGGGGTCTAGAGGGTCACGTTCAGCTAACTGAAAGGAAATATTCTGTTGGCAGCCTTTTTTTTTCCCCCTCCCCCGTTTCTTCTCCCAGTTGCTAACTTTTCATCCACACGTTTGAAGAGCTTCACTGAGAATTTTCTGTGAAACTGTCATTTCTGTTGGCATTCTTGTTTCATGCAAATCTTGACTTTGCTTTGGAATCTACCAAAATCCCCAACCCCAACTGCCTTTAAAATGAAACGGACTCTTCGCAATCCGCAGGACAGTGTGTCCTTGCTCCAGTGACCTTTATAGAAGCAGATAGCCTCGCCGTTCTCTCTCAGAGTGGTTAGTGGGCTTCAAACCACCCACCTTGGAAGCCCAAGGCTTCACCTAACGCACCGCTAGAGCTGCTTTAGGACACCTACCAGGGATAGACATTTGAAATTAGCCTGCTTTTTCTAATTTGCCCTTATTAGAGGGTGGTGCTGGGAATGGGGCCTGGGGCGGTGGCCATTCTGTGGGAGAAAGACAAGACCCTCTGCTCTAGTCAGGATTTACATCCAGGGAATCCCTGAGGAGGGATTCTCCTCTAGGCTGTCTTACAGGGTCGCTATGCACTAGAATCAACTTGACAAGGGGAGAGCCTGGAATTTTTGTTGTTTTTGAGGCAGTGTGTTTTGGCCTGGTCATAATCACCTCGGTGTGTGCCATGTGTTCAAAAACAAAGGCTGCTTTTGAAATCTCCACTTGCCTGAAATCCAAAGCTTTGCGTATGATTGGCATCTGGCTACCTATCCTGTCCTGAAAACCGTGCAGGCATTGCAGGAATAAGCATAAGGTGGGTTCATGACATGGCACTTGGCATTCCATGGTGGGAACCATGGGAATACCATTGCTATTGTCTTGATGGAGCCCGCAGATCCCATAGCAATAAGCTCAGCCATGGAGCTGAGGCTCAGAGACTGGGAGAGGCCAAGTAATTGCCACCAGAGCTACGTGTTTTGTGCCCTGTTTTAAGTCATCGTTGTTTTGTGAGTTGCCTTTGAGTAAGTTTTCAAACTCCAGAGACCTCCAGAGGAGTGGGGTCCACCCTGGTGATCCAGAAGGTTCTTATTGGCAGCTTTTTTCAGGATCACATCATCGGGCCTTAAGTGTGTGTACGTTAATGCTCATAAGAAAGTGAAAAAAATGTTCCAGGCACTTTAGCCTAACAAAACGCTGGCCGTATGTACTTGCTGTCATATAGCCTTGCGACTCTGAAAGCTATGGCAGAAGCTCAAGCTCTTGGTGATGGCGTGTGAGGTCATGATTCATCAGCATTTGTTGGCAGACCAGTTTCCTTTCCAGTCCTGGAGAGATGTGGCCTAAGAACATAAGCAAAGCCATCTTCCTGCTAGAATGGCTCTTCACAATCGTTGACCATGGAAGAGCTGCCTCCTCAAAGCAGAGCAGACTGGAACGATTTGGATAAAGTACGTCTTTTAGGACCTTCATCTGCTCACGGAACATGGTTGAAAATGAGAAGAAAAACAGCTGCAAGACTTATCAATAACGAGATCATGGAACACACACATGAAGTATGAATCTAGGACAATTAGAAGTCATCAAAAATGAGGGCTAGCCCCGGTGGCGTCAGTGGTTGAGTGTGGGACTGCAGCCCTTGGGCTTGGCGGTTCAAATCCAGTGGCGGCTCTCAGGAGCAGCACTGAGTAGCGCCCATGACCACCAGAGGCAGTGATGCCCACAAAAAAAATGAAATGGAATGCATGCAGATCCATATCCTAGGCATGGATAAGTTGGAATGGACTGGCATCAGTCATTGGTCATTTGGAATCAGACAAACACTTAGTTTGCTATGCCAGGGATGACATCCCCCACCCCACCCCCAATTTATTGGGAGCTCTACAGATGTCACGATCCATTGTTCAATTATATCAAGCATGATTGTACAATTGTTGCCCCTATCGTTTTCAAGATATTCTCTCTCTTCTTGTAATCCATCGTATCATCTTCCCTGTATTTCCACCTCCCCCACAAGAACCCTTAGTATTATATTAGTTATTCCGTTTCCCCCCTTGCATCTTACACCATCCAATGTATCTGTTCTCCAGCCATTCTGTTATTTATTTCCCTTGAGTGAGATTATATAGTCATCATGGCTAGCAGTCCCTCCTCCCCTCCCTTCCCCAACCCCTCTTTCTGTACCTTCAGGGAATCATTACTCCCATTACAATTCCCAAAGGGTTTATCTATCTTGGATTTCATGCATCAACCTATCTTAATTATACACTTGAACATGCAGGTCTAGGTAAAAACTAAGGCCATAATAATAAGGGGAGGAAATACTAAAGAACTAGAGGGTACAGCACCTTGGTTAGATCATCCCTTGCATGTGGTCTTTCTGTGAAGAACTGTCCAATTATCTTATAAGTGGATTTGGATCTCCATTTTGTCATGCTCCTTCTAGTCCCATCGATACCTCTTGATCACACAGGTTGGTGTGCTTCTTCCATGTGGATTTTGTTGCGTCCCTACTAGATGGCTGCTTGTTCAAGCCTTTAAGACCCCAGATGCTATATCTTTTAATATCCAGACAACAGCTTCACCTCACTTGCTTAAGCACCCATTTTGTCTTCAGAGATTGTTTTGGGGAAGGTGAGTATCCTACATTGCTACGTTAATAGATCAAATCATTCTTGTACTGAGGTAAGATCAAAATAGAGGCCCAAATTCCATCTGCAGGAATGACAAATTTAAGAGGCTCAGCATCATATTCATCATCAAAGACATTTCCAGATCTATCTTTAAGTACAATGCTACCTGTAATAGGTTCATATCTGTCCATCCCAAAGGAAGTCCATTTAATACAACTATTATTCAAACTTAGTAGCCATTGAAGCCAATGTTTCCTCCACCCTCATAATTATTGAAGCTATACAGAGTTGGGTGTGATAATGTGATTTTAAATTGATCATTAACATGTGAAAGACAGCTGGCAATAAAATATTCAGAAATATCAGGGACATAGCTTGAGCAGCAGAAAAATACTAAATGGAATCCAAATGTCAATGTTGAAATAAAACAGCAACCATTAGTGATTTCATACAATGTCACTGGGAAATATAGTCCATTCCATTGTGGTTTTTGTTTCTTCAAAATAGTCTTTAATTCTCCTTTGTTCTTTTTTATTTAATCATTTTATGTGGGGACTTTTGCTTACATTAGAACAATCCATTCCTTACATCAAGTGAACATGTAAAATTGTTGACATCAACAATTTCTAAACATTATCTTCTGTGTTTTTAGTTACCTTACATTTTAATCTAAATAAAACCTGTTATTTACTCTAAAAGCTTAGTATCCAGGGGCTTAGTATAGGCGTGCATGTATCGATGACATACGCATGAGTCAGTCAAAAGGTTATTGCTACAAAATCTTAGAAACTTTTATTAAACAAAAATATCAACTTGTGAAGCTATTGCTTTGCAGCATACCCTCCATCCAGATTTATATACTTCTGAAGGTAGTGTTTCCATCTCTCTAACTTTTCCCCCAGAGCACTCTGTGTTCCTTGATGGACACCCCATCAAAACAGCAGGTTTGGCATCCTCCAGGGATTCTGATTATGTTCCTTTTCAATGTTCTTTGGGTTTAGAGAATAAAAAAGAAGTCTGAGGGGCAAGGTCAGGGCTGGAGGGTAGGTGGAGTAAGGTTTCCTCACAAAATTCTTGTAAGACAGCCCTTGCTACTCTTAAACAATGAGCAGGTGCAGTGTTGTAGCGGGGAGGGGAAAAATCTTCGACATAACTTTCCTGGCTTTTTTTTCTCCTCAATGCAGTTTTCAGTTAAAACTCCGTCACAATAAGCCCCCAAGATTGTCCTGTGTCCTTTGAGAAAATCTACCAAGATTACCGCTTTGAAGTTCCCCAGAAACAGATACCATAACCTTTTGCACTGACCTCTAGGCTTGAATTCATCTTTGAGGCTACCCAACATCCCTTAGTACATTTGATCCATCTGAAGCTGTTGTTTCATGTGGTGCAGCATTTCTGTAAACTGGTGGCAAAGATTCAATGACTTGGGAAGATGTCCATGTGATTTTTCTAAAAACAAAAATTAGTGTGAGCCCTGATCTCAAATTTATTCCTTCCTGTGATGCAAAAAAATACCCTACATTTCTTAAAGTATTGTAATGAAATTAAGACAAGCGTATTACTGAGAATCTTGACCTGCAGTCATCCCCTGATTACAGAGACATGTTTAAACACCTTTTGTTTAGATAAATCTGTGCCTGCATGAGTGGAGCCCCTGGCTGCAAGACTTTTTTTTTTTTAACTTCCTCTCCTGTTAGGAAGATGTATACTGTGAAACCACCTGGCTGATGGAAATCAAAGACTGTAGCCTTCAATGTGGACGGTAAATCCATGTAAAGCAAGCCCAAATCCTCACAACTGAACCAGTAGATGACATCATGATAGAGAAAGGATTAAGGTTGTCAAGGATTTTATCTTGCCTCTATAATTAATGCCATGGAAGCAGTGGCCAAGTGAATCGCATGACTGACTGTATTTGGTCAAACTACGGCACGAGACCTCCATAAAGTATTGAAGAGTTAGTGTGGTACCTTGAAGACTAAGGCGCCACCTGACCCAAGCATATGAAAGTTGGACAATGCATAAAGAAGACTACCTGAAAAATCGATGCTTCTGAACTACGGTTTTGGTGGACAATATGGAAAGTATCATGGACTGCCAGAAAAACAAACAAATCTGTCTTGGACATGTTTTCAGGAGAGACCGTTCCCTAGAAAAGGACATCATGTAGGGTCAGACGGAGGGTCTCAGGAAAAGAGGAAGAACCCCAATGAGAGGCTTTCTTAAAAGACACAGGGCAATGTGTCATGATGAAGTGTGAAGAAAACTGAAAACTACATTGGTTAGAAAGAAGGCTGCGACAGTGGGCTGAAGTATAAAAACATTATGAGGCTGGTACAGAACCAGATGATTTCTTTGTTCTCCTGTATGTAGAGTTGATGTAACTCACTGAATGGTACCCAAGAACAATATACTTTGAAAAATGGTAAGCCCTGAACCCATTTGTACTTCTCTCACACACAAAATCCACAGAGAAAACATATTTTGATGTTACTTTGACAGTGATTCTCATCTCTCTAATGTGCTTCTTTTGCCTTTTGGTATGCATTGATTTCGATTTGTGCCTTGTAGGCATTATCTACTGGTTTCCAATTATGAACGAAGACCGTCATTGCCATTCATCTCACCTCCAGTGTAGCTTCAACTCTTATAATGGATGCAGGGACCCATGGCAACCTCTTTGTTGTTAAGTTGCCATCAAGTGTTTCTGACTCACCGTGAAAGTATGTGCAGCGGAATGGAATGTTGCTTTTTAAGATTATAAAAATAATGTGTTTAAGAATAATGCTTCATAGAAAAGAATGCTTTAATAAGAAGTGTGATGTGATTATCCTGTAATTATTTTTATTCCTTATTCAGGTTTCTTCCCCACTCCCCCCTGCCATTTCTAATTGCCCTTCTTTTTGTCTCCTTTCCCTAACTGAAGCCCACAGATTTCAGATCCTGCCCAGAAGTTCCATTATGTAATGTTTTTTCTTATTCTTCTGAAGACCCCTCTCTACCTGTTTCCATCTAGAATGCTGCTTCTCTACATCTTCTGACTGCTGCACTTTTTCTTTGCTACTCCTCAGGAATGCATTGTTTTCTGAGTCTTTCTTTAGCCTTATTCTTGGTTTTGTCACCCATATCCCCCCCAAATACAGTGCAGCAGTATATTCCTAAGAAATGTCCCAGAGGCAGTACATTTTCATGAGAGTAGATCACCAAAGACATTCTGTGCTTATATTTGATTGTTAGCGTGGCTGGGTATAAAATTTCAGCCCGTGGGAGAGAATGTCTTGTACCCTTTGTACATGATAACATTTATATTTTTATTTTCTTTTTCAAACCGCACATTCCCTTCTCGTCTATCAACCACATAAGAGCACTCCAGGGTCACCAATGGTTATGTGAATTAGGACATAGCTGGTCTTGCTCCACATGCACCAAATCTGTCAGACTGAGCATCCGCCTATATTTGCATCATGCTCTTTGTAGCCCTCTCGCCACTTCGAGTATCAGCTGTAGTCTGATGCACCAAGATGCAGCATCCGAGGACAGAAAGTGAGTGCGCAACTTGCTAAATCATATTTCAAGATGATAAGCACTCTCGGAGATCTGTGAATGCTCCACCACCAAATAATCATATGATAAACAGATTATATTATTTCCAATTGCTACGTACTATTTCTTTTGGTGATCTTTGACCTAAACAACCAAATTATAGGTTCCAAATGAATTATTTTTACTTACTAATCTTCAAATGTATATCATAGTGTCAATGTCCAAATTTGAATGCAAATTCTATTTTATAGATTTTACTTGTTCCACATACGTTTTGGTTTGGATGCTAACAATTCCAGCTATCTGGATCGTAATGAACTATGGATAGCCTTGAAAAGAGTGGATCCAGAACAAACCCTACATTGTGCTAATGCAAAAGCTGTACATGGATGAAGAGGCAGTTGTGTCGCCAGAACAAGGGACTACTTCACTATTTTAAAATCAGAAGTATGCGACAGGGTTCCAGCCTCTTGCCCTTTTTATTCAAACTCTTTGCTGAGCAAATAATCCAGGAAGCTGGGTTATGTGAAAAAGAACTTGGCATCAGGATTGGAAGAAGGCCTATTAGCAACCTGGGAGGTCACAGAAGCCACAACTTTGCTTGATGAAAACGTAGAGCACGTGAAACATTTGTGGATGAAGATCAAGGATCTAAACCTTCACTACTGGTTATGTAAAGAAGACCAAAAGACTCCCAATTGGACCGGTAGGTAACACCATGATAAGCAGGAAAAAGATCAATGTCATCAAGGATTTCGTCTTGCTTTGATCTATGACCAATGCCCAGAGAAGCAACAGCTAAAAGATACAACGATGCATTACATCGGATGAATCTGCTGCACAAGACCTCTTTAAAGTGTTGAAAAGTAAGGGTGTTACTTTGAGGACTAAGGTAGGCCTGCCTCAAGCCAGGGCATTTCCAATTGCCTCATCCGCGTGTGAAAGTTGGTCATGACAAGGAAGACCAAAGCAGAATGGATGCATGTGAGTGATGGCGCTGGAGAAGAATATTGAAAGTGGCGTGAACTGCCCAGAGGACAAACAAGTGTGTCTTGGAAGAAATACAGCCACAGTGCTTCTTAGATGTAAGGCTGGCAAGACTGCATCGCACCAACTTGGATCATGTTTTCAGGAAAGACTGGTCCTTGGAGAAGGACTTCATGCTTGGAGAAGTAGCAGGGCATCGGAAAAAGAAGACTTTCAACTAGATGAATCGATACAGTGGCTGCCTTGTTGGGCTCAAGCATATGATTCTGAGGCTGGCCCAGGGCCAGACAGTATTTCATTTCATTGTGCCCAGGGTGGCTGTCCATCAGAACCGACTCAACAGTTCCCAACAGCAGCTACGTGTATTGATGATTTGCAGTCGTTCACACGTGTTTGCTACAGTCGGACTAATTTTTAGCAGATGACAAACTTTTATACAGTCAGAATTAAATGGCAACAATTAAGTGGCATGCAATAAAATAAAGTGCATAGAAGATTTTTTTTTTAAAAAAAGAGGTTCTATGGAACCCTCACGATAACTTCAAAACTAACTCCCTTTGAAAAATGTAGCACATCAGAAGGTACTTCTTGGTCTGGCCCCGTCAGTGCAGTAAGTAAGTGTAAATCACTGTCAGACCACCTCGCTGCTTATGGTGACCATTGATGAAGTCAGTAGGAATTAAACTAGTAATCGCAAAATGAACATTACAGAATTTGTGCCACCTTCTGCATTCATTCCTTGATGCGATAAAAAATAAAGTGTAAATTAAAAATATAATAATGGTAGAAAAAACGGAGCCATCTATCTATCAGAGTCTTAGAATCAGAAACGGTCGCATATGCAGACCCCATGAATAACAGAAATATACATCCTGCTTTGTGGAATGATTTCCCTTCTAATGATGTAAATTATTGCCTTGAAGAGGGCCAGCTGATTGTCATTATCACAGTGGACTTCTTAGAAAAATTCATCAAAACTTTCCTGGATGGTAAACCAACAAAGTTTTCTAGCTAAACTGTATTTTCTAGGGGCAAAGTCGATGGTATGGCTTGTAGGAAGCAGGAGCTACTGTGTTCTCCACCAGTCAGCACTGTACCCTGTTTGACTTACAAACCAAACCAAGGTGAAACCCCCTGCCATCGAGTCCATGCCGACTCACAGCAAAAGGGGATTGAAATGAAATGTATTTTATCTTCCCGGATCCTCTCTGAGCGTATTCAGTGAAAAGGGTTCCTCTCACATTCAGTGAGAAAATAACAGGGAATGTGCTGGAATCATGTCAAAATTCTTGGCACAGCCTCTAGGTAGCCTTCCCAGAAACTGAGAAAGTACAAGTCTCTGATGACTAGTTAATGAAATGATTTTGGTTTTGTTTTTTTTTCTTGCAAATGAAGTGGTTTCCGTTTCTTTATTTTCAAATGTAAAAAGGACCCAATGAAGAGGTGAGTTGATCAAAGCTTTGAAAACAGCTTCTACCCGTTAGATTTCTGTGATTTGTCTTGGTACGTGGTCCAGAAGCAATCAAAAGTATGGTCTGAATCTTGCTGGATCAAGACGGTGTGTTCCCTTCTCCTCAGCGAGCGTGAGTTTCTCAGGACTTGTGGCTGTGGCTGGGTTTGGGTGCTCTGAGTTGGTTCTGGTTCATTGCAAATCTGTGTGAATCATAAGTGATCTCCTTGAGTTTCCTGGTTGTCATTCTCACAGGAACAGTCCCCACCCAACCACCCACCCAGGTCTTTCCCCTGCAAAATGCTGGATGGGTTCAAACCACCAACCTTTCAGTTAACAGCTGAGTGATTAATTGTTGTGCTATCAAGACTCCATACAGCGATGATAGGAGTGATTTTATATGTGTGTGTTGTGAATACTTTATTTCATGTGTTTTACTTAAGTTTGTCATGAACTGTCCCATCAGTTCTCCTAAGCTGGCCTCTTTACAGGACTCCATCACCAGGTGTTCATCTCATGGAACCACTGGGTGGGTTTGGGCTATGACCTGTCAGTTAGTAACTAGGTGCTTCGTGGCCACCTTCCTCTAGACCAGTGCTTCCCAAAGCAGGTGTGCAGCGGGCGGTGGGCATCTCTGGAATGATCCAACTCAAATCCATGCTCACTGCTGTCTAAAGCTATTGGCAGCATCTTCCAGCACTTTGTTTTGTCCTGTCAGCTTCCCCATGTCTGTGTGGTCATCTCTCCCTTGACTCACCCAAGTAAGTGTAGTTGAAGATGAGCCTCCTTGCAGACCACTCCTGTGCCTTCCCTCTTTCTGATTCTTGAGACCCTTCAGCAACAGAAACCCTCAAATCTCATGACCCTGGAGTCCCTTCCAGCTCATGCCGACCCTCTGAGACCTCTTGGTGACCTTGAACTTCCAGCCTTTCCATTAGCAGCTAGACATTTAATCATCTGCACCCTTCAGCGATTCCTGGCGGATATAGTCATTGTATAAACCACACCAGACCAAAGTCACTGCCATCAAGGTGGTGGCAGCTCATGGTGAACCTACAGGACAGGGTAGCACTGCCCCTGTGAAGTTCAGAGACTCTAACTCTTCATGGAAGGAGAACGCCTGTCTTTCTCTCCCCAAGCTCCTGGTGCTTTCAAGTTACTGACCTTCCAGTCAGATAGGTTACAAAAGACGATGCCTACATTTTATTTTGGATGATGGACTATGGTAAAAGGTTTGTTTGTTTGTTTACTTTTTAGAGAGGAGCTGGATAAATCTTTTTTCCTTGAAAAGGGGATGGTAGGTCAAATAAGTTTGGGAATCTGTACTGTACATATAAATCTATGAGTGGACAGTAGCTATAGAAGTGATGTTAAACTGTGTTTTAATCAAGTTACAAGTAGTATTTCCCTACAGTTACCGTTTCCTGGTTCGTAATGGGCAAAGGAACCAAGAAAAGGTCCAACCTTTCTCTCTCATTCAGAGCCGCCCAGCAAAGACAAAGCCATCGAGCCCATTCTGACTCACCAGTGACCTGTCAGACAAGGTAGACTTGCTTCTGGGGGTTTCTAAGACATTAAATCTTCACAAGAGCAGTCTCATCTGTTCACTCAGAGAGGTTGGTAGGTTCAAACCGCTGACCTTGTGGTTAGCAGTCCCATGTGTTACTGACTCCCCCACCGAGGGGCTTCAAAAATTCTGTGAGCAATTTCCATGATCTTTGCAGCCCATTTTCTAAGAACTTCCTGAAACTCTCTTGCACAGCATCTAACTCATTATTTAATCACGATCAAGATGTGTCATTCTTGACATCATCTATAATTGCCAGGCTCAGTTCAAAGGCACGCTCTAACACTTGGAGCCACACGGTCACGGGAAATTGAAAAAAAGAATCAGTTCATTATTTTTGTGAAGGATAAGCTAATAAGAGGCTTTTTAATACAGTTTTTAAGCAAAGATGTATTAAATTAGGGTAAAATTATATGTGGGTCAAGTGAACTAGGAAGGCAAATTCAAAGAGAATAGCAATGACTCAAGCTTTCCGGTCGTTAAAGACGTCTTCATACGTGTATTTTAAAGAAACCGTGCTTTCTGATTGGCCTTTAGACTCCACTGCCTGGTTAGGGACCAGCCAGTTGGTCCCGATGCATAGTGACCCTATGCACGTGGTTCTCCCCCATCCTCACTTAGGCTTGAGCCCATGGGTGCACCTGCCACATCCATCCTTCTCCTGAAGGATCCTCCTCTGTTTCATTGACTGTCAACTTTACCAAGGGACTGGGCCCTTCATACACGATGTCCAACGTTTGAGACAGCAGCTCGCCACCCTTGCTTTTAAGGAGCATCCTGGCTGCACTTCTTCTAAGAGAAGTCAGATGTGTTTGTTCTTTTGACCGTCCTTGGTACTTTCCATATTCTTTTCCATCTCTCCCTTTTAAATGTCAGTATTTACAGCCTGTCAGAAATTGCATCGATGATGGCTACTGAGCCTTATCATTTAACAAATTAAACGTCAGCACAAATACATGTTCTGAGAGTTCTAAAATTTCTACATAATCGGTAGAGCCTTGGTTGTTGGAACGTCTCCACAGGCGTGTATGAGGACTCAAGCCCAGATGGAAGACTACCTCCTGAGGGCCCCTCACGGCCTGATCCCAGCCTCCTCCTCTCCGGGGTTTTCTTCCGGAGGGAGGTCATTCTTAACTGCTGCCTTTTACGGTGTCCACGAAACTCAGGTGGGATAGTCTCAGGTCCTATTTTGTCCCCTAGGAACTTGCTTTAATTTTTTTTTCAGCTCCATCCTTGACTTGCACACCACCATTTATTTGATGGCCCGTTCCACAGTCAGTCCCTGGCCTGGTTTTAGCCATGCGTATTGAACGTCTCTATCATCTCTTCCCACAGCGATAGTCGGTTTGCTTTCTATGTAATCCCCCTGGAGAATGCCATGTGTCCTGCAAGGAGCCTTTTATGTGGTTGGAGGAAGGGTGTTTTCAACAAAGAAGTCATTGGTCTGGTGAAATTCTGTCACGTGACCTCCAGCTTTGCTCCCATCCCCACGACTGTATCGGCCTACTCCTGTTCCTTTTCCCTCGCCTCGTTTACATGGGGAAGTTAGACCATGTGTGAAAGGCAAGAGGAAAGATGCATTTGCATGACGGCACTGAGGAAGAGTATCAGAAGCACTGTGGACGGCCCAAAGAACACACAGCTGTCTTAGAAGTACAACGGGGTGTTCCCTAGGAGCCAGGGTGGTGAGCCTGTGCCACACAGTCTTTGGGCATGTTGTCAGGGGTATTGGTCCTTGGAGAAGATCAACCTGCTCCGTGATGTAGCAGGGCAACCCAAAAGACCCGTGACAAGATGGATTGGCACAGAGGGGGCATTGAGGGTCTCAATCATAAGAACTATTGTGAGCATGGCACACGACCAGGTGGTGTTTCATATTCCTGCCCCATGCCCACCGGACATTTATTTGTTTAATAGCATCTAATTCCCTGAGAGCCAGACCAGGTGTTCACCACCTTTGGGAAGCCTGAACAGACTTGTCTAGACACTAGCTATGCTTTCCTCTGGGTTCTTGATAAACATTTCATGCACCGGCTACAGGGCTGCGTGGCCCTGGCCAGCTGGAATCCTAAGTGCATAGTCAGGTTGGTGACCGTCCTGGACTCCCCCCCAGGGCACAGCACAGGGTAAGCACTGTCTCAAACACACTCTCGGAAAGGACATTAGTTACGAAGTACTTCTCTTCCTTACAGACAGTCAACTTTTCCCTCGACATCCTCCTCTAAGAGCACAGAGAGCCTCCTTCCACTTTTCAGTGCCAGAAAATAGGCCAAGAAGGAACAGAGGTGCGCCCAGTGCCAGGCCCTCCGGGGCTGATGCCAGTGGAGGGCTAGTGCCACCTCTCTGTTCTATTCTTTCATATCTGACCAGTGGGGCCAGGCCCTCAATCTTGCTGTCAATGTGTTCAAGAGTGTGAGTGTCTGGACTATAAAAGCACATGTTTTCAAATCTTTGCCATCGGCCCTACCCATAAACGATCTGATACATATTTCCGCTACCCCTTCAATAAGAACCTCCCCCACCCCAGGCCTACTGCAGTACTGAAAGGTTGGCAACAGCTGGGTCATTAAGGAGCCCGTGGTACAACAGGTCCCAAGCAGTAACATCCAGATGAAAGCGTTATTATTTCATTACCAGTCTCCAGAGTGATTTGGTTCCCCAGCAAAGGATTTGGGCTGAAGCGTCTAAGCCTTGAACTGTTTGTTGTTTTTTTGTTTAAAGGTATGGAGTCCTTGACACAATTTGGAAAGATTACATTCTATTGTGCCAAGAATTCCTTATTAAAAATCAATTTAATTGTGCATACACATCTGGTCGGCATTAAGGTCCCTCTTAGCGGGTGGGGGTGGAGGGTGGGAAACAAGATTTTGTACTTACCTGACACTTCCTGGTATAGGCATAGGGTTTCTGCAGATGCAGAAGATTTGGTGGTGCTGAGAAATGCTTTCATAATCAAGGCAACTTTCAAAAATGTTCACCAGACTTCCCTTGACCTACTTTTGTGACGTTTTTTGAGTTTTAAGATTGCGAACTTGTAGCATCATTTGAAATTTCACAGAGAAGAAAAAGTTAACCTGAAAACGAGGCATTTCTTTATGCACGTCCTCCTAATCCATATTTATTTGTAATCTAGGTTGAGTTTTATAAAGGCTTATTATTTGAATTTCAAATACAGGAACTAAAATACCCACTGCCCTCGAAGAGATTCTAACTCACAATGACTCTATTTAGGGTTTCTGACTTTTTAAGTTTTCAATGGAAGCACACAGCCTCACCTTTCTCTCAAGGGGTGGCTAGTGGGTTTGAACCACAGAACTAGTTAGCAGTCCCCTACTTACTCAGAAACATCACGAAGACTCCTTCCGTATCTTCACAATTTACTCTGGTCACTCAGCACCCCATACCAGATGGTGATATTTGTTCAACTCTCTCAATAGATATTTGAGGGGCAGTCTGTGTAGTGTCAATACTACAACTGCTATTACTCCTATCCCTACTAGTACTCTGCCATCACCACCATCATTCCTAACGAACTTTGCTCTATAATAACATTCCTGATTACCCCTCTATCGTCTCTCTGTCCCATCAAGCTATCTATCTATTGCACTATCTCTCTGTATCTCACTATTTCTCTAGCTATCTACTTGTCTACCTATTTGATAGCTAGCTATCATTTATACACCAGCATAGGAATATATCTGTGTATCTACCTATCATCTGTTTGTGGTCTACACACACACACATATGAACCTGCATATCTTTTATTCAATCTAACACCTCTTCAGCATTCCTTCATTTCCATGCCTATGAAAGGATTTCCAAAAGTTCATGGAAAAATACAACTAAAAGATGGTGGGGTTTTTCTACCAAGTTTTTGAAACCCCCTTATAAAGTGTCATCACTTTCAAAGCCATGCATTATTCGAATTTCTACACTTGTCCCCAAGACAGGACATGGAGATGTCTTCCCATGAGTTTTCCTTTTCTGATGCACAAGACAGAATAGCATGGCTCCAAGGAGGTTCCCTGGCTGTCCATCTTGACAGGAGCTGAAGTCTCATCTCCCTCAACCCACGGTAACTCAGAAATGACCGTAGGGCAGTGTGTTGGCTTTGGGTTGGTTTAGACCCCAGTCCTGGAAAACATGGCTCTTTTTCTCTATGCAGATGCTTTCCCTTGTGAGAAATGGATTTTCAGAAAGAGGATTCCTGATAGCCTAGTGTCGTTTATGTGTTTCCTATTTTATTTTAACCTATCGCCAGCTCAGATTCCATTGGCTGCTAAGCAGATTTCTCCAAAGCCAGCTCATCAAATGAAATGGAACATGATATGCAGATTAGTAGATGGTGAACACCCTGCCCCCTTCGCAAGAAACCACCATGGCCTAAGCGTTTCATTCATTATCCTTGGTAGGCTGTGTTTCCACTTTGGCCCTTGGCTTTGGGACAACCTGCCCTTTCCCCACAGGTGTCACTCACCCGTGAAAGGTGTTGTCTGTTAGTGAGGAGCCCGGATGGGGTGGCAGGTACGGGCCACCATGGCCATCCCATGGCTCTCAGGACCCCCCCGAAAAGCATCAGCAAATTAACCAAGACAATGAGTACATTTTTTGGCCACCAGGCTGCAACGAAAGTAAGGGAGGGTCTTTTTTTTTCCAAGAAGGAGTGAGTGTTTCATAAGCTTGGGTCAAGTTTGCTCAAAACAGCACTATGTTTGAGGACCCAAAACCCCAGGAGCTTGGCAAGCGAGCAGGACTTGGCAGCGTGTCCCAGCAACTCACCAAGTCTGACTCAGTCCAGACAGAGCCTGGCACTCCCGGCTTTCATGTACGGACATTCCTAGTTAACAAGAAAGCAGGGGTGAAGGATCCCTTTCCCCCCATCCATCCCAAAGTGTACCATTGAGAGCCAAAAAGCTAGCCTCAGTCCAACACTCTGCAGCTGGGCTCAGGGCTGGCCAGATGCTTGGGTGGACGGCGGTAGGTATGGTGTGTGTGCAGCCGGAGCTGTGGTCCATCAAGACTGGCATCCCCGCCCATAAGCTGGGTGGTGGTCACTCTTTGTATATGAATTCGCATTTTGTCTATGGGAGCCTGATATTACCGTGCATCCCAGCACCCTCGGGGACCTGCCACGTGGATAAATAAAGTTTGAAAGAATAAAAGTCCATTGAAGGACAGCTCGACGCATCTTGTAAAACACACTTCGTCCTCACAGTTTCCCTCATCACTGATGGGAATCCTGCCAAAGCGAAATCAGGTCGGCGTGTTTACAGTGTAAGACAAAACCAGCGCATGACTTTTTGGAACTATGAGGGAGCATTTGGTTGGTGTGGGTGTTTATTTTGGTTTTTGATTCTTTGAGGGGCCTGGGTGAGGGGTAAGATGGCGGTGGGGGCGGGGGGCACAGTTCCTCTACCAGATTAAAATCGTTCCAGGGAAATAAACAGGTCTGATGATCTGTGCTAGATGATCTGAATGAAGAATGAAATTGAAATGGAATGGTGGAGGATGATTTTGTTTATGTTGTAGGGAAGCAGCGGTACCTGGCGGGGGCTCAGGGGTGGGTACAAACATGTGCCAACAGTAACATACGTGAAGACGCATGTAGCTACACCAGCACCAATGTGGGTGGAATCGCAACACGGGCTGCTTCGAGGAGAAGGCTCTGGGCTTATCAGAAGGCTGAGCACTTCCACTTGGATCAGCAGGTTTGGAACTAAGCTTGAGACAGAGATGCTGGCTTGCCGCCTGTTATGTGTGTCTCTCCTCCTTTTTCTATCCAACCATGTGTCTGTTGCGCACGATGCAGACTTTACCCTCAGTATGTCAAATGACTTTCAGTGAGAGAAGTCATTTAATTAGACCGCCAAGGGTCTCTCTCAACTGCGAGAGAGCAAAGGTGCCACTTTGGGCGCTAAGGTGCTCCTGACCCAAGCCTGGGTCCTTTCCGGTCACCTCGTATGCAGGTGAACGCTAGTTTCTGGGTCAGAAAGAGCCGAAGAAGAGTCTCTGTCTTTGGAAGGTGGCACTGGCAAAGACCATTGACAAGATCATGGACGGCTGTGAGAAGGAGCACGTCTCTCTGGGAAGAAGGACAGTCAGAATTCTCTGTCAGAATGAAAAGGTCGAGATTTCGCCTCGCTTGCTTTGGGCATGTTGTCCAGAGGGGCCAGTCCCTGACACGGGACATCATGCTTGATGAGGTCGAAGGTCCGCCTGGGAGAGAAAGACCCTCAGTGACCAACACTGTGGCTGCAGCCAGAGTTCAAACATAACCACTGCGGGGAGGGCACAGGCCTGGGCGGTATTTAGGTCAAGTGGACATAGAGTTGTTATGAGGCAGAACCGACAAGAGGGCACCCAATGACAGAAATGAGTACTCTTGAAGGTAGACTTCTGTGTCAATCATCCAGTTTAGTGTCTATTGCATTCCCATCCACAGCATTTCTCTCAGTGGTGGGACTCGGCAAGATCAGGTTGACGTGCTTGTTGGGTATATTGAACTTGACTTCCTAGTGATCCCACTCAGTCGAGTGGAACTATCCTTTAGGGTTTCCTAGGCTGTCACATCTTCCTCCCACACGACCAACCTTTCGATCGGCTCCCTAGCGCCTAACTGATTGCCACAGCAGGACTGCTAGAGGTCAGACTAGAGGATCATTTAGAAAGAAGTGGCACTTTCTGAATGCACACCCCATAAACACACACAATAAACCATGGCTTCCTGCAGCTCATCATATGCCAGGTTTCTCCTTTGGTTTTCTATCTTTCTTCTTCTGTGTGTGGGGGGGTGTTTAGAACAAATCTCTCTTACAAGATACCTAAATCTTAAAAACAACAAGAGCAACAAAAAATACCACTCAAACCCAAGGCCATCGTAATGACCCTGTGGGACAGAATAGAACTCTCCCAGTGGGTCCCCGAGATGCTAAGTCTTCACAGGAGGAGACAGCTTTGTCTTTCTGGGGTGCATCGACAGTTGATTTCAAACTGCTGACCTTCTGTCATCACCAACTCTTTTCTAAGAAATAGGTCCTTTGTACGTAAAAAGAGTGTTTCCAATAAGTGGAGTAAAGAGGGCTTATTCCACAAGGGCTGTTGATAGATTTGCCTGGATATTTGGGTGCAGGCAAGGTGAGCTGCAGCCACCTCCAGCGTGTGTGAGTCACCCCCAGGAGCCAGTGGGGTGGGAACTGGGTGATCTAGGGACCGCATTCCAGAACCAGAGGCAAGCCTCCTCTAAGGAGCGTCAGGAGTCAGCATTTTACATCTGGTGCCTTTCATTCATTCATTGGTTTTACATGTTTCTCTTATCTCTAGTATTTATTTTGGGGGTTCTTCTTTTAACCCACATCTTTTCATTTGTATTTCATTATCAACCCAGCCGGTCTTCTTGGCCTCCCTTCTGCCCTCATCATCAATGTTGTTTTCCGCTTTTGATTTTCCCTGCGGTCTTTTTCTAAACTTCTTGTCACACTTGATTTCCCTGAGGACTCCAAAGCCTTAGAAAAACTCATGGTTTCTGATACTGCAAATTTCTGGAGAGAAATGGGACATGCCTTGGGCTGCTAACAGCTAGGCCAACCTGTCCATGGGTGAGAAATAGGCTGGCTAGTCCTGTGAAGAGCTCTGGTGGCAGAGTGGTTATGCACCGGCCTGTTATGACCTTCAAGGTTATGACCTTCAAGGTTATGACCTTCAAGGTCAGCAGTTCAAAACCCCCAGTGGCTCTGTGGGAAAAAGACTGGACCTTCTTCTCCCATACATAGTTGCAGCTTTATTTCCCTCCCCCTCCCCCTCCCCGCCCCGCATCACTGCCCTGGTGGAAGTAGGAAGCCCAGCCTTGCTCCTGGAAAGCTGCTGCTGGATTTGAACCGCCAACCCTGTGGGCGGCAGTTCTGCACACAACCACTAGACCACGGGGGCTCAGTTCACAGTTACAGTTTTGAAAGCTCACAGGGGCGGCGCTACCCTCTCCTGTAGAGCCGTTCTGCGTCATCACTCACTCAGTGGCGGTAAGTTTGGGTTTGGGGTTTGGTTTGTGAAGACAATGTGCCACTCTACTGTCCTGGAGCATCGCCGTCTCCGTGAGTTGGAATGGATTCGACGGCTTCGAGCGATTCTGGAAGCTTCCTTTTTCGACCTGAATATAGTAAAGAAGTATTACGTTTATGATTCACTATTCATGAATTCATGTACGGGGGTCCGGGCGGCGCTGTGGCTTGGGCTCCTTAGCGGAAAGTCGGGCCAATCCACCAGGCAGTCCATGGGAGACAGATGAGACTCTCTTCTCCTGTACAAACGGCAGCCTCACAGAGCCCAAAGGGGCAGTCCCACTCTTTCCCAGAGAGTCCTTTCAATGGGGAAAAGACTCCATGGCACTGGATTTCATTTGGTTTTTAGATTAATTTGTTTATCAAGTGTACCTTCCTGAATCTGTTGTTTGATTTCTTTTGTCTGGTTAAAGCTGTCACTGGGTATTTCAGAATTTTTTTTCTATTCTGGTTTTGAACATTTTTTCTATTGTACTTGCTCTTTGTTTTTCCAAGCATATCTCTTTCTTTTAATTTCTTTTTGTGCCTTAAAATACCTTTATAGCTGTGAGTTTGTTTTTTTAAAAATGATTCTTAACTCTTTGTCCTTTGCCCAGAATTCGCTTTCTCAAGTCAACTTGATTGGTTTCAGCTAAGTCTATTCTGGGGTTCTATTTCCCTTAATATGGTTTTAATTCATAACATTAGCCTTTTTATTTTTATTCCTTTTTTTTTTCATATGGATCATCTTTGAGCTCTAGTTTTCACAAAAAGCCACATTTTCTTGACGTCCTTCTGATTTGCCAACAGTGTTCAGTTTTCTTTCTGCACTAAGTCTGGGTTGGCTCCCCTGTCGAGATTATCACATGTGCACTCTGTTAAATTTCGTTGTTCTGTCTTTATATCATACCCCTTGTGTTACACCCCAAATGGTTAACTTCTTTCTAAATGTAGCTACTTTCTATGCCATCAGAACCTAACCAGTGCTGGTGAGCATGTGGAGAAACTGGAGCCCTCGCGTAGTACTTACGGGGCTTTAAAATGTGTAGCCTCTGTGGAAAACATTTTGGGGGGCTCCTCAAGAAGTTTCCCTTTGAACCAGTCGTTCCACAGCAAAGTATGCACCCAAAAGAATTGTAAACAGAGACTCAAGAACGTACTTGCATGCCAGTATTCATTGCTGCCTTACTCATTAGAGACAAAGGTAATGGATAAACCAAACATGGTCCATCACACAATAGAAAATAATGAACAGGTATGTACCAGCGGAAGACCTGGCATAAACACATACTAACAAATACAATACTAATTTGTCATATGGAGGTGACATTATTCCTTAATTTTTGCATGATGATTTTCTGAGCTCCCCCTTCCTCCCATTGAATAGCTCTAGTAGAACCCTGGTGGCATATTGGGTTATGTATTGGACTGCTAACTGCAAGGTCAGTGGTTTGAAACCACCAGTCGCTCCTGGCGAAAAAGATGAGCCTTTCTTTATCTGTAAAGAGTTCCAGTCTCAGAAATTCACTGGGGGCAGTTCTATAGGCTCCCTGACAGTCTGAATGGGTGAATGGATTGGATGGCCTTCATAGTACCTAGTCATCTAAAGAGAAATCACGTCCTGACCCATGGGAAAACATGGTTGAATTTTGCAAATGTCATGCTGAGTGAAATCACTCCATTAAAACCCACTGCCAAAAAAAAAAAAAAAACTCACTGCCATTGAGTTTATTCGATTTGTACCGACGCTCTGTAGTATTTCTGAGGCTGTAAATCTTTACAAGTGCAGACAGCTTCATTTTTTACCTGAGGAGTGACTTGTGGGATTGAACCTTTGGTCTTATTTACTGCTTACTGGACATTGCCACTACTCCTTTGAATGGAGTAGGTCAGTTGCTGCGTTAGTCTCAGTAGACTAGAGAAGCACATCCATAGACACACTCATATGTGTATAAGAAAGAGATTTATATACAAGAGCAGTTGAGTATTGAGAAAACATCCCAACTCAGTCCACATCAAGTCCATAAGCCCAATATTTGGCCTATGTCCGATACCAATCTATGAGGTCTTCTTCAGACTCACAAAGCAAATGCAATGACACAGAATGCAGGAAGATCACAGGTCAGTGGGTGGATAATCTTGTGGATCCAGTGGTATTGTAAGCATCTCAGCGCTGACGTGACTCTCCATGTGGCTTCTCCATGTGCCATCACCATAGCCCCATGTGTCTTGTCAGTAGAGACTCAGGAAGTAAGCATGTGCCCATCCTCCAAGGAGGAAATACAGGTATTCCCAGAATCTTCAGGAGAAGGCCACGCCTACGCAGAGACCTCTTTGCCTATCTCCTCTACCCCTACACTCTTAATGCTCAAATTGATACCAGATTCTGTAACTACCACAGCCACCAAAGGACACGTGTTATAGATCCCAATATGAAATAGCTATCTTCATGATTCTAAATCCAGGTGGGATTACGAGAGAACCATCGAGAAGCTGATGAGGTTGATGGATTCAAAATACATCAAGCAGAATCCTTGAGAAAGACCTTACAGGGTTTTTGTTTTGCATTTTTTTAAGCCACCATTCACAGTAAGGAGGATGTTTTAGCACAACACCTTGGTGGCATAGCGGTTCTGAGTTGGGCTGCTAATTCCCTGGAGAATGACACCAGGCTTACTAAAGTAGTGGGCTGCAATGAAGGGGAACACGGCCATTGTTTTGACTGAAAACAGTGTTGAAAAAGAAAAGGACATAGAGGAAATGACCATTTCCCATGAAACCAGAGGGTCTTCTTCTCTTTTGAGATGATCAAGGCAATGGCTGCACCAATAGACACAATGGAAATCATTATGATGATGGCAGGACCAGGATAGTGTTTCGTTTTCTTGTGCAAAGGGATGCACAACTCAGTGACACCTAACAACGAGTCGTGCACTGGCATGGACCCAACTGTCCCTAACAAGAGCAGATACCTCTTCACTCATTCTCCCGTGCTGGAATAGAAGAATGCACAAGTATCATACTGAAGCCCATAGATCATCCACAGACATGTCGTACTCATATGTGGACTCCAGGCTCTCATGGCCATAAAGGTCTGGTTCAGCTCCCAGTTGCTGAGGCTTGACATGGTGAGGAGGCAGCGGGACCTTCATTGCCTCTCAAAGAATGAGTGTTGCAAGGCCGTTCTGAGGAAGGAACCCAGAATCAAACTTGGGTACTCAGTTTTCTACCCATGAGATTAGCCAGGCCTCTTGGGAAGCACCAGGGAGAGCATTGAATGACGCTTGAGCGGGAGATTGGCAGCCATGGAGAGTAAGGTGACCAGATGTCCCACTGTTTGAATATGTCCCGTGTCCCGCAGCATTGAATATGTCCCGTGTCCCGTAAAATTGAAATAAATGTATCACCATACTGTTTTTGCATTCCATGAAAATTTTTGTTGCTCCATATAGACCAAATTTTTAATCAGGAACCCCCACCTCCACCCCTGTCAATGGTGTTTCCCTTAAAATCTGGTCAGTTTATATAATAGGATCGCTGTGCCATGGGAGGAGCCGTGTGAATGAACCAGGAAGGAGAAGGGTCCATTACATCTGGGGGTCATGGAAGAGATCATAGGATTTTTTAACCCCGCCAGACACGTTCTGGAGCCTCTTCCTACACAGCCCATCAGAGTGTTGTTTCGCTTGTAAATTACAAGTGTTTTCACTTTGAAAATCCTCACCCAGAGAGAAACCACGTCTAGGAAATCAGCCCCCTGACATGAGAACACGAAATAAGACTTGCTTTTTGCTTTTTTCTCTTCTGTTCCTGAGGTAAAGTGTTGACTCCGGGCAGCCTGGGCAGAAGTGAGTTGTCTTTCTGCCCATGCATGACCGCCTACCACCACCCCCCCCCCATCTCTTCGAGATGTTTGCGATCTGGGGGCCACGCTTTGACCAGTGGCCGACAGTGGCGGTCCTGCGGCGGCGAGTGCCCCCATAGCAGATGTGTCCAGCTGGTGGTCCGCATTCCCCGGCTCCTTCTTCAGTGAGTGAAAACATTTAGGTCAATATTGATATAAAAACCCCTGCCCTTTCTTCTCTTTCAGCTGTGGTTCGCCTTCGTGAATGGATTTTCCGGGCAGATCCTGTTTGAACGCTGGTGCATCGGCTTGTACAACGTGGTAAGCCCTCTGCGCCCGCCCCTCTGATAGCACCCCCACTTCAAGGGCATTCCTGCGCTGTTTACGTCTGGGAAGTGGACCGAAGTCCATCATCTCCGTGCAGAGCAGGCAGCCCTCATCCATCTTTGGGCCCCTTTGTTGCTGAGAAACATCCTGCAGAAGCCCAGCTCCGCACACATGGTTTCAATCATCGCAGATCATTCCGGAATAACCCCGTGAAATTATTAAGCCGTCTATCTTGATAGGAGAGCCTCGCCACCGCCCGTGCCGTGGAGGTGCTCGCACGTGGTGAGAGCCTATCTGCACCACATCTTGGCTCCTCTGGTTTTATGCTCTCCCTGCAGAATGCCACACGGCTGTCCGGGACACCTGGGAGGCATCCCCATCCTCCCCGTCCCCCCAAGAAGAGCAGCCATCCCCCCGCTCACGCTCGGCAAACTGCTGTCAGGTCCCTGCTGACCCACAGTGGACCAAGAACTCCTCTGGAGGGTCTCAGAGACCCTGCAGGAGTAGACATCCTCTTCTCTCTCTGCCGCCCTCCCCTGCCACATCTTTCCATAGCAAAGGTCAGGCAGGCATGCTGACTTCCTGTCCCTGGTGGTGAATGGGGCCCTGGGATAGACCCCACGAATGTTCACCGGAAGGTCAGTGGTTTGAAGCCATCAGCTGCTGCACGAGAGAACGATAGGGGCCATCTGCTTCCATGGAGATGTTCAGCCTTGGAATCCCTCTGACACTCTTCTGCTCTCCTCCCCTGTAAGATTGCTAGAAGTGGAGGTCCATCCCTCCACTCTGGGTTTGGTGGGGTTTGGGTGATGACATAGTCAGCTGATGGGATAGCCTCGCTGCTGGATTAGAATGAATCCAAATGTTAGAAAGACACATAAGGGGCCAGCAGATGGACTTGGACCAGCCTCCTTGTTTTGCCCACAGGAAGAAGGGGAGGGCTTGAGAATTTGGGTCGGAGAGACCCACGGTGGCCCACGCTGGAAACCGCACTGTCTCACGCACTTGGCCTTCTCTGCCCACTGGGTGTCCAAATGCTATCAGAGGGGCAGATCAACACTTCTGGGTCTCCAGGAAAACAAAGTGCAGGCCTAGGAATATCGACAGCCCTGCCTACGCCTGGGGCGAGGGCGTCAAGGCATCTTCTTCCGCTGTCTGATCTTCAGCCCCTGGGCTGGCCCTGGGTCTCAGATGGTGACCAAACCAAGTTGCCCAGGGCCCCATAAGGCTCACCAATGAAGAGGGCCAGACGGTGAGAATGAAAAGGGCCTGGATTTTGGGTAAGGAATCCTAGTAGCGCAATGGTTAAGCACCGGACTGCTGACTCCAAAAGTCAGTGGTTCAAACCCCTCTGCCACTCTCGGGGGAGATGGGACAGCGTCTGTTTCTATCCTGATTTCCAGCCTGGTAAACAATCTGGGGCAGTTCTGCTCTGCTCCAAAGTCATCCATTAGATTCGTCCATTTGATTCAACAGCAATGGATTTGAGTCTTCGTTGGAGCCTCAAATTGAAGCTGTGAAGGCTGGTGAACCCTGCTTCCAAAAAAACGCACTAGCCACTGAATGTCCTTGTCACAGAATTCTCTAGCAAGTGGATTTCCAGTGCTTATCCCCTTGAGAGAGAGAGGCAGCAGGTGTTGAGAGCGGGGCCGTGTTGGTGTCTGTCTAAGCCCTGTGCCAGCAGAGCTACTCTAAATGCATACCACATGGGCTGTGACTCCGGCCTCCTTTCCGCAGGGTGAAGGGGACCCAGTGGGCTGTGGTTTGTGCCAGACTGAAAGGGAACCATGGTAAACAGCTTAAAATTACGCCACAGCAAGGGGAAAGTGTGCCAACCGTGCCATGTGTACCACTGCCAAGGGCCTGCGTATTGATAAGTGACATCTCACACAACCGCAGGCCCACATGCATACTTTATAAAAGGGACAGAACTGGAGGACATGCCACCAGGTTACGGCGAAGGGAACTTTGCCCTGTTTTCATGCTTGAGACAGGAGAGCTAGATTCTGTTCTGTCCCACCCCATTCCATCCCATCCCCTTCTTTTGGCCTTGGACAATCAGACGGATTCCACATATTTTGATTGGATCATTACCTCATGGATCATTACCTAATGAGTTACGTGTGTGGCCGCTCACCAGAAGGTTGATGGTTCAAATCCAGCCAGTGATTCTGCAGGAGATAGACTCCAGGTGACAGGATTCGATAAAGATTTCTCCCCAGAAGCCCTTGCAGGGCAGCCTTGTCCTATCACATGAGGTCCCCATGAGTCTGCATCTGCTCCATGACGCCCAGCAGCACAGCCGGAAGGAAGTGGCCAACAGGCTATGGACCAGACACCAAACCATCTGACACCCACTGCCATCAAGTCACCTTCACCCCCTAGGACAGAGGAGAACTGTCCCCGGAGGGTTTCTGAGACTGCAGCATTTTGGGGGAACAGCTGGGGACCCCACAGTTAGAAGCCCAACATAAGCCACAATGCCACCAGGGTTCCTCACTGGTTGGAAGGGCTTTCTGTAGCTTATCAATATGGCCATATATCTTTGCTTCTTCTTTTTAATCATTTTACAGCTCAGACCACCATCCATCCATCCATTGTGTCAAGCACATTTGTGCCATCATTTGTTGCCATCATCATTTTCAAAACATTTTCTTTCTACTTGAGCCCTTGGTATCGGTTTATTCCCACCCCCCTCCTTCATTAACCCTTGATAATTGATTTTTTTCACGTCTTATACCAACCGCTGTCTCTCTTCACCTACTTTTCTGTTGTCCATCACTCTGGGAGGGGGGGTTATATGTCGATCATTGTGATCAATTCCCTCTTCTCTTCCCACCTTCTCCTTATCCTGCTGGTATCACTACTCATTATTGGCCCTGAGGGGGTTTATCTGCCCTGGATTCCCTGTGTTGTGAGCTCTTATCTGTATCATTATACATAAGGCTATCTTTCTTATATCCTGTCCAGTAGACTGTAAAAAGTCTTTTTTAACCAAAATAAACTATGACTTTCAGACCTCTTGCATGCAAATAACCAGAGGTGGTTATAGACTCCCAGAGTCCCAAGCCCCACCATAGCAAACAATATCTCAAAGAGACTGCCTCTCAAATCAACTCTTCTATTAACTATTACGCCCACTGACATGCCAGACCGGCAGCAGTCTTTGATGTCAGGGTGGGGGGTGGGGAGGAAGAGGGAGCTCAGCTTTATTCACTTCTCTGCCCCACAGATTATGAGGAAATACCTCTGACCATCGTGCAAACACACGATGAAAGTCAGAGTGGACTGGGGAGGTGTAATTAAGTGAGAGGAGAGGGATGCGTTTGGACTGGGAGGTGACCACGCTCTTCTCTGAGGTGTTATTTGAATGAGCCCCGGCAGGCTCTGATAGGAGAGGGGTCGGACGGAGCACTAACTGGGAAAAGGGCACCGCCACAGGACCCATGCATGCATCCACCGAATGGGAATGTTGCTGCTTGGAGGACATTCCAGGAGAAAGGTTGGTACGTGCATTGGAGTCTGTTCTGGACTCATGGTGACACCCTATGACAGAGTAGGCCCTCTCCCTAGGGCAGCCTAGTTTCTTACCTTTTCAGGAGAAGATTGGTGGGTCTTCTGCCCCATGGAGGCACTGGTGAAT
>PVJH01018016.1:0-46375 GCA_004026705.1 Nesogale talazaci | reverse complement strand
GTATCTCTGGATGGAATTAAATTTCCACCCTTTCAGTTAGCTTCTGAGTACATTAACTGTTAGTACCACTGTGTTAGTCTGGGTAGGCTGGGAAACAGATCCACAGAAACTCATATGAATATGAGAAAGTTTTATATAAAAGAAAACATCCCGACCCAGTCCAGTGCAAGCCCATACGATGGACATTAGCCCATATATCGAACGCCGATCTACAACATCCTCCTGATCTCACAAAGCACACATAATAATGCTGAATGCAGGGGGGAAAGCGGAATCAGTGAGTGTGTAAACATCTCAGCACTGGCAGGGGTCTCCATGCGGCTTCTCCAGCTCCCAGGGCTGCTGCATTAAGGTAGGTACATGTGGCTTCTCCTCAGACGTGTCTCACAAGATGTGAGCCTTGCCAGCTGAGGCAAAGAACTAGCTAAGACTGCCACACACTGTTCAGAACATCAGGGATCAATAGACCATAGAACAAGAAAGGTGAGGCTCACCAAGCCATTTATCACTCTGCCCTTCAATTAATCCCATGTGTTTATCAGCTAGGTTGGCACAATAAACCTTAACAATCACAACCACATGGGGGTCCTCAAACTATGGCCATGGGCCACATGCAGCCCACTGAGGACATTTATCCTGCCCAGCCAGGTGTTTTTGCCTCTGCTGCTGTCCTGCTTAGCAGTGGGCTCATCCCAGGCCCACAGTGAATTTGTTCAGAATTGTTGTTGTTTTAACTGTAGTCCTATCCTCCAACGGTCTGAGGGACAGTGAACTGGCATCCTATTTAAAAAGTTTGAGGACCCCTGATAAAGATGCCTCATAATTCAGACTTTTATGGTATTTCTCTAACTGGTTAGGCATTGAGCATTTGTCTTCTGAGTACACCAAGACCATAGATATCAATAAAATTAATTAAAACTAAAATGTATGATTGAGCATTTGTTACAGTCTCAATATTATGTTAAAGGTCTTTCATGCACAGTTACAACTAATCCTCATCTCAACACTATGAAAGAAATGGAATTAGGGACTCAGTCCCACTTGGCAGATGAGACAAAAAGAGAAAAGGTCAGTTGCTCAAAGATAATTATTAATAATGGAGGTATCCACTTAGTCATCCCCCCCCGCCACCGTGCAGAGATATGTGTTGAATTTCTGACCATTGTACCTGTGGGTGTAATCTTTTTTGGACCTGGTGTCATTAAATGGCATCTACTTTGTTCTGACTCATAGTAACCCTATGAACAATGAAGCAAAAGACTGTCCAGTCTTGCTCCATCCTCACAGCTGCTTTATTCAGACACTGTGTCAATCCATCTTGTTGAAGATCTTCCTCTTTTTCCCTGCCCCTCTACTTTACCAGCATGGTGTCCTCCTGCAGGAATTAGTCCATCTTGATAACATGTGTAAGGTAGATGAGGTGAACTCTCCACCATCCAAGTCTCTAAAGAGCACTTTGGTCAAACTGCTTCCAAGGCAGATCTGTTTTTTATTTTGGCAGTCCATGGTACTTTCAATACTCATCATCACAGTTCATAGTTCAAGTGCATCACTTTTTCTTCAGTCTCCCTTAAATTAATGTTCAAATTTCATATGCATATGAGGCTATTGAAAATACCATGGCTTGGGTCAAGCACATCTTAGTCCTCAAAGTGCTTCAAGGTGTTATAGAGTAGATTTACCTAGTGCAACACATTGTATGATTTCTTGACTGCTGCTTCCATGAGCATTGATTGCAGATTTGAAAAAGACAAAATTGAAAACTTCCATCCTTTCTCCACTTATGATGCTATCTAATGTTCCAATTGTGAAGATTTTGGCATCCTTTACATTGAATTGTATTCCATGCTGAAGTCTGTGATTCTTGATCTTCATCAGCAAATGGGTCAAGACCTCACCTTCAACAAATAAAATTGTGTCATGTGAATACCACAGATGGTAAATAAACCCTCCTCCAATCCTGCTGTCACATTATTCTTCATATAATCCAGTTTCTTTGATGATTTTCTCAGCACGAAGCCTGAATAATGATAGAGAAAGTATGCAACCATTATGCACAACATTCTTGATGTTAAAATATGCAATCTTCTGTTCTGTTCACACAACTGCCTCTCGATCAATCTACAAGTTTGACATGACCACATTGAAGCATTCTGGAATTACAATTTTTCTCAAGTCTATCCATAGTTTGTTATGATTTACACAATTGGATATCTACATATAGTCAATAAAACAAAAGTAAATGTTTTTCTTAGATTCTCTGCTTCCAGCCAAGATCCATCTGACATTATCAGTAATGTCCTTTATTCCACATCCTCTTCTGAAAACGTCTGAAAATTTGTCAATATAATATTACAACCATTGTTGGATGAGTGTCAACAAAAATTTTACTTGAACTTGCCATATTCATTTACAGTTTGAGTATTCAGTTTGGTCAACATTCTTTGGAATGAATATAAATATGGGCCTCTTCTAATCAGTTGGCAGAGTAGATATCTTCCCAATTTCCTGGCATAGATAAATGAATTATGCCAATGCTTCATCAACTTGTAGAAACATTTCACCTGATAGTCCATAATTTCCTAGAACCTTGTTTTTGACTAGTGCTTTCAATGCAGCTTGAACATTTTACTCAAGTAGTACCTCCTGAAGTGATGGCCTACCAGTTGACGCTTCCTGCACCACTCCACATTTACTCATGTATCTTATGACTTGAGGCCTGAGTGTTTCTAGAGTTCTCTCAGTTTAATATTTGCTCAGTGTGTTCTTTCCTTTTGGCTTTTTAACTCCAGGTCTTTGCACATTTCATTATAATATTTTACTCTGTCTTCTTTTGCTGCACTTTGAAATTATCTATTCAGTTCTTGGACTTCAAAATTTCTTCCAATTGCTTTAGCTACTCTAGGATCAAGAGAAAATCTGGGCCTCTTCTAACATCCATTTTGATCTTTTATTTCTTTGCTGTCTTCTTAATGGCATTTTTCTTTCTTCATAAATGATGTTCTTGATGACCTTCCACATCTCAACAAGTCTTCTATAATTAGTGTTAAATGCAGCAAATGTGTTCTTGATATGTTCCCCAAAGTTAGATGTGATAGACTGAAGGTTTTATTTTGGCTATTGTAGACTTGTTTTAATTTTCTTTAGCTTCAAGCTGGTGTGTTACCCCGTTGGTCCCTGGTCTGGTTTTAGCTGCTGATATTTAGCTTCTCCATTGTCTCTTCCAACAGATATAGCCAATTCAATTTCTGTGTACTCCATCTGTAAAAATCAATGTGTATCATGACCAGCTATGTTGGGAGGGTGGGGGGGATATTTCCTACGAACAAGTCTTGCAAAATTCTATAGTGTGACCAGCTTCATGCCTGTCACCAAGACCATATTTCCAACTGTTTCTTCCTCTTTTTTCCTAAATTTGCATTCAAATTGTCATCAGCACATCTTGATTGTAAGTCTGAACAATTTCAGACTAACAATATTGGTAGGATTCTTCAATTTCTTCAGCAGCAGCAGTAGTGGTTGGTGCATAAATTTGAATAATATTTTATTGGTTGGATTTCCTTGAATCTGCATAAATATAATCCTATCACGGACAGCATTATATCAAGACAGATCCTGGAATTTCCTTTATGACAATGAATGTGTCCCCATTGCTCTTCATTTGCCATTTCCAATATGTTAAACCACAGGAATTTCCTAATTTAAAATGGCCAATACCAGTCACTAACACCTACTATATCAATCTTTATGCATTCCATTTCTTACAACTTTTGAAATTTCCTCGATTCATGGTTTTTACATTTCAAATTCTGATTATTAGATCTTTGCAACTGTTTCTTCTCACCTCCAATTATGACTCATTAGCAAATGAAGAATCTGAAGGCTTTATTCCCACAAACTTTACTCCATTCAAGTTACAATGGTCAACTTTACTCAAAAATAAACTCCTCCACAGTGA
This sequence comes from Nesogale talazaci, assembly GCA_004026705.1. Lineage (NCBI taxonomy): Eukaryota > Metazoa > Chordata > Mammalia > Afrosoricida > Tenrecidae > Nesogale > Nesogale talazaci. The sequence continues at coordinate 42,417 of PVJH01018016.1, read as the reverse complement.
CACTTTCCATGCCCACTATCTCTGACAAAGTCTCTGACAAAAGTCTGCTTTTATTAGACATTCAATATCTACTGTTTTATGTTGTGGTAAGGGGCAGTGGTCCTCAAACTGTGGGCCAGGACCCCTTTGTGAATAAAACTACACTTTCATAGGAGTTCTCTAAAATATTGGGAAATTCAATATGATTTACATTACTGTTCATAACAGTACCAGAATTATAGTTAAGAAGTAGCAATGAAATAATTTAATGGTTGGGAGTCACCACCACATGAGAAGCTGTATTAAGGGGTTGCAGCATCAGGAAGGTTGAGAACCACTTGTCTAGATGCTTCACTGAAGCCTATCCACTTTGGGTGACCCTGCTTGCATTTGAAATACCAATGATATAACTTCCAATATTGTAGCAACACATAAGCCCAACACACAAGGACAACAGACAGACAAGTGGCAGTTTCTTTTGTTATGTTAATAAATCCTGACCATTAGTTCATGGCTCATATATCTACACACGTCTGAGTGATGAAAAAACAAACAGAACAGACTCACAAACATATGAAAAGGGAGACAGACACCAAGGGAAGATGAGCTACAATTTAAGGAATGCCAAGGAATGACTGGGGATACCGACAAAGGTTTCAACAGAGCTAAGACCTGGATCAAGACATTTAACCTCTATAACTTCTTAGAAAATAAGTATCTGTTCTTTAAAGTCACCCACTTGTGGTATTGTTGTTATGGCAACCCTAACTAATTGATACAGGCATGAGACGAGTCCATTGCCTATCAAGACCTAACTTTATATTGAACTAAACATACCCTGATATACTCCCATCAAATAAACAGCAAGCTTATGCTTTCATTTTCTACCTAATTATATTGCAAATATTAACCATCACATGACCTAAATGTTCCAGTTTACAAAGCGAGTATCTTTACCTTCTTAAGTCATTTTTCCAATTCCATGTGCCTAAACCCACACCCTCTGCCCTCCATATGCTGTTCTCTGGTTTATCACACCCCACCATTGCATTATATGTGATACACATACATGGAACCAAGCCACTTATGGCCCAGTCATGAAAAAAAATGATATGTCATTTCTATTGTATGGGCATTAATTTATTATTAATAGGCAAGTTAATATTCAATATTCCACCAATATTCCTTTTTTCCTTCTGTATATGAAATATACATAGACATTTTCTTTGGAGACACTGCAGGGCTGTGGTTAAGCATATGTGATCAAACCCCAATGACTCCATTAGTCAGCAAATTGACTTTGGAGGAGCACCTTACACTATGAAACTTCCTATTTATCTCAGTGGGAATGCCGACACCTGTTCTGAATAGCTATTGTGAACATCAGATTAGATAATCTAAGTGTTGTACTTAACATAGCTATTAGAAACCTTACAAACTGTCAATATTACCAAATTATTGGGGAGAATAATCTATTTGCAAGCAGGGATTCTCAAAATCTTATGTATACCATTACACAAGAAACAAACACATCTAATGCCAGTGATTAGACTACAAACTTGGACTTGCTCACCACAAGCAGCATACTGGTTAAAAGCATGGGTTCTGTAACCATTCTGCTTCACCACTTAACAGCTATGCAATCTTGCATGACTTACTCCATCATAATCCATAGAAACAGCAGAGTGCCTTATTTGGAGAGTTGTGAGTTGCAAAAAATAAAGCATAGCAAGTACATATTATCTTCCCTGGTAGATAACAAGGACTTTATAAATAGTGGCAATAAATACCATCTTCAATCAAACAACACGTTAAGCACCTACTCTGTTTCAGGCATTTTTTTAGGAGTTTGCATACAGAAGTAAATATATCACCTCCTCTCATGTTCTTTACATACTCTTGAGACATAGAAGATAGATGATAGATAGATAGATAGATGACAGATAGATAGATAGATAGATAGATAGATAGATAGATAGATAGATGATAGCCTTCTAGCTGACTCAGATCCATAGTGACCTTGTGTACAATAGAACAAATATTTTGCCAAGTCCTCAGACTTCTTCATGATTTCCAGCATGTCGGAGTCTACCATCACAGTTATGGTGCCAATACATCTCACCAAATCTCTCACTCATCCTCGCCAATCCTCCCCCAAACACAATGTTCTTCTCAACTATTAGTATCTCCTGCTGCCATTCCCAAAGCAAAAAGTCAGACAAGTTTCTTGGGTCATCCATAAAGTTTCATTGGCTCATTTTGGGGAGTGGAACACCAGGTATTTCTTTGTAATCTATCTTAGTCTAGAGGTTTCCCTGAAATGTGTCCATCATGGGCAACCTGGATGATATTTAATTACTGGTACATACCTTCCAGTATCATAGCAGCAGCAAACTATAGATTGACAAACTATACATGGGTGGTTGCTAGTGGAAAAATAATAATAATAACCCAACAAATCTGGTGGTGATAAATGCTATGTTGAGAAAAGAAAGCAGAGTCAAAGGATGGACAAGGGCAGGAATGCCACGTTTTATAGGATGGTGTTTCTGATCACTAAGCAGTGTCCCTAACAAAGGTGTTTTAAAGTCAAGAGTGGAGAGATAAATGGCTCAATAGTCACACCTCGGTTTGGACTATTATTTTCCATACAAACCAATGTTAGTAAAGCTTGTTAACAATCAAATGATAATTTCCATTTGGCAACACAGTGATCAATAAAACATGACCAGGAACCACAAGCAGAATATGGTCTGCTGGAGGCCACACACTAAGCATGGGAAATGAAAGGCTCTGATCATAAGCTTCTACTATATCAGAAGCAAAGCTCACATGTCCCCAGGTAATTAAGAAGAGAAAGACACTTTCATAAGTGAGCTGCTCAACGTTGGTTTGCTGTTCCATGTTAGGATGAACTGTGCCTTGTTCATATCATCCCAAAGTAAATTAGGAAGACAGTGGACTTCTCTGGGACATCTCAAACTAAAAACCTTTTCATAGAAAGGTCTTTTATGACACCAGCACCAAAATGCTGAGAAAGCATAGCTCATCACATTTTTTTCCAGTTAGCTATAAATGCAGGTTCCAGGCATTGGTATTCAAAGCAATCCAGCAGGTATTTATTGAACTCTCACTACATAATAGGATACAAAGATAGACTATAATCTGTATCATGAACAGCTCTCATCCAAGTAGGAAAGGCAGCTGAATCAGCAATTCATTGCAATCAATTGGAATGTATGAAGTTATGAAAGGATGATTAAACCATAGGCAGACACAACAGGAGAGAGGCATCTCAGAATGATTCCCAGGAGAAGCGGCCTTTGAACTTGACTTTAACATGGACAATCAAGAAAAGCATATGAGAAAAGAATGCCAGATAGAGGTAACAGTATGAACTAAACTATAGAGTTCTTAAACAGCATATTTCATTCAAAGAAGCTACAAGAGTTTGGAATTTAAGAGTTAAAAAATAGAGGCAAGCATAGGTGCAGCTTAAATATGCCTATGAATCTAGTAGCAGATTCAGGAACAAAGCTATGAAAACTTCTTAGTCAAAACCATTGGAGGAAATGAACCACTGGGCCCACAGTGACACAAAGGTCAATGGACATAACATTGTACACAAAAACAATGTGATACACCCTCTTTGGGTACTAAGCAATGGGAATCTTAAAAGCTTGTAAGCAGTCTTGTGGGTGAAACTGTTGGTGTCTCCCCATCTGGAGCAAAGAAGAAGGAGAAGAAGATCAAAGGAGATCAAAGGACTAATGGAATCATTTGTATCCCAGCCTCTATGAACATCACGACAGAAGAACATGATTGTGCCTGCCTACATTGCTTACTACTCTGAAAGGGATATGAACAGGAGGTCTTGGATAGAGATGGAGAAAAAGGGGAAAAAGACCGAAAATCATAAAAACATGACCAGATTCACTGTCTGACAGAAACTGCCAGATTATGAGTTCTACACATGCTTCAAGACTGGAACTACGCTCACGTCATTACACACTTTTCAGACAAATGATAGGCACTTGGGTAAACAACCATATCACGACAAAAAAGTAGACACTGAGGGAAATTAGTTAATCACGGAAGGACAAAGATTGTAATTCTTCACTACTATAAGGATAAACACCAAAACAAAGGCAGGCTTCTATCTGAGATCATGTAGTCTTCTAATCTGGACCCCAAGCAACGAGGTCAAACGCTGGCCTCATTACTCTTGTTTGAATGTCTTAAAAACCATTCAGAGAAAGGTGACCTCACTCCAGATGGGGTCAGTTTCTCATATGGCGGGAAAAGGGACAAGAGCAATCCACCCCAGACATATATCAGTGTTCTAAATTTATCCCAATCAACAACATTCTTTTGTCCCCAATCATCTTATTGAGGGCTCTTACAGCTCTTAGAACAATCCACACATACATCCATTGTGTCGAGCACATTTGTACATGTGTTGCCATAATCATTTTCAAAACATTTTCTTGCTATTTGAGCCCTTGGTATCAACTCCTCATTTTTTCCCTCTCTCCCACATACTTCCTTGCTCATGAATACTTGATGACTTATAAATTATTATTTATTTCATGTCTTACACAGACCACTGTCTCCCTTCACCCACTTTTCTGTTTTTTGTCAGTTATATGTCAATTATTGAGATCAGTTCCCCTTCTCCCTCCACCTTCTCCCTACCTTCCTGGTATTATTACTCTCATCATTGGTCCTGAGTGGCTTCTGTCCTTTTCTGATTCCTTATGTTTCCAGCTCTTATCTGTACAAATATACATGCTCTGGTTTAGAAAGATTTATAAGTAAAATTGGGGTCATGATAGTGAAGGGGTCATTAATGAACTAGAGAAAAGCTATATGTTTCATCGTTGCTATACTACATGCTGGCTGGTTCATCTCTTCCTTGTAACCCTTCTGTGAGGGGGTGTCTAATTGTCTACAGAGGCCTTTAGGTCTTCAGTCCATGCTCCCCCACATTCACATAAAGATGATGTTTTGTTCTGGGTCTTAGATGCCTGATACCTAATCCCATCCACATCTCATGATCACACAAGCTGTTGTCCTTCTTCCACGTGCACTTTGTTGCTTGTCAGCTGCTCCTTTATCTTCAAGACTTTAATAACCCAGATTCTGTACCTTTTGATAGATTGGCATCTTTTGATAGCTGGGCACCATCAGCTTTCTTCACCACATTTGTTTATGTACCCATTTTGTCCTCGGCAATTGTATCAGGGAAGGTAAGCACCATAGAATGCTGGGTTAGTAGAAAAAAGTGTTCTTGCCATGAGGGAGTACTTCAGTAGAGGCCCAATGTCTGTCTGCTACCTTAATACTTGACATGTAAATAAATATATGTCCATAGATCTATTTCCCTATCATTATATATAAATATATTTACATATATATGTGCTGTTTTTAGACCTTTATAAATGTCCTTTGCATCTTAGTTCTTTCCTCTATTCCTTTTACTTTCCTCTTTTCCCAATATCATGTTCGACCATCCTTTGGCTTACATTAATTCCGCTTGGCTATTTTTCACTTGATCAAGCCATACCAGGCATCCTCTGCCTTCCTCTCCCCTGTCAGTCCTATCATTTTCTTCTCAGGATTGTTCTTCTTGCCTATCTTATCTAGATAGAAATACAAAAACAATGACAAATATCCAAACAAAATGAACAAAAAGAAAAACAATGACATCAAATAACAAAAACATATAAATAATTCCAAGTCTGTCTGTTTGCCTTTATTCATGCTTTCCAATCTACAACAATCTTACAAGTGTAGGGAGCCTTACTGGAAACTCAAATCAAGAGGAGGGAGAGACCTGTCTATATCAGAGAAGAGGACTACACTTCTGATGATGGTTAAATCAAGTGTTGCAAAATGCCACTTGAAAAACATTTAACATTATTTACGTGATCCCAAGGGAATATTTCACCCAGTATTATCCTCCTAATTGGTCACTTCTGATTTAGTTTTTCTATTCAGTCCTTGGTGACCCAGGAAGCAAGTTATAGAAAACTGAAATGGTGGATTAACTTTTCCAGGGGTCACACCATAACAAGTTCAATTGGAAAGTCAATTAAGCAAAAGTGAACTAGAATGTATGTGTAGTAGATCTAAGGAACTGAAAAATGTCCTGAACTTAAAGTTGAAATGTATTAATCGGAGAAGCAGGTAACTATAACAACATTAGGGAATTGGCAATCATTGGATTTTAATTTGGTTTGAATTTCTTGCTTTGAGGGAGCCCAACAAATGGTGTCTCATATATTTGTTGTTGTCATGCTTTCTCTGCTTTTTTGTGACATTTTTAGCAGGCATCGTTCTGCCTTTGAAAAAGAGTGTTACTGAAATTTTTGCCATATCTCCAACACTCTTGGTTTGTGTAGTTAGCATCTAATCACTTAATCTGCATGAGTATGCATGAGTCAACAATTCATGTATTACTGCTTAAAAAGATGCCCTATACATGTATAATTCTCTTTCTCAACTGGGTTTTAATTTCTATGCTATTAACTAAATTAATGATACTCTCAATAGAATTACCTTATGCTCCAATAAAATGATAATGTTCTCAAAAGTGAACAGTCATATGTAAACTGTAGACACCTAAATTTATTTTAAATTTATTTATTTTAAGCTTACTGTGTCAGGCAGCGTTCTCTTAGAGAAATAAAATTCAGGACACTAGTAATTATTTTTATATATTTATATATTGAGAAAGGTATATAAGCTAAAAAGAGAAAAAGTTAACTATAAGACAATACAGATTGCTCAGTGCAACTCATTGGAATCCTCTGTAGAGCAATCCAGGCTATTGGTTACAGGCAGCAAATTGCAGAGCAACAGTCACCAACTGCCACCAACTGCCACCAACTGTCACCAACTGTCAGCCAGATGACAGAGTCCAACAGTCCCCAGCTCACGAGATGTATATCTCAGGAGTTTGGCGAAGCAGGGCTTGAAGGATTCTCAACTCACAGTAACACAGTCCATGATTAGGTGTCCCACGGGCAGTGTTGCTTGGAGGTTGAGGCACAGGATGAACAAAAGCAGCTCTCTGGTCCGAAGATCTGGAAACAAGAGAGGGGGCGGGACCTGCGAAGCCCCTCCCACATCTGCCCCTCAACTCATCCCGCACGCTCATTGGCTGTGCCGTCACAACAGATCCACCAATCTTCTGTGGCCATGTTGGCATAACAAACCTACCCATCACACTTACACTTAATCGTAGCCCTAATTAAAAAAAAAACAAACAGTTGATTCTCAGGAGTTCCTACTCAGTACTCACCCTCATGCAAAATTACTGGAGAGCTGCGTGGAAAACACAGGTGTGGAAATCAGATAGTGCCCAACTCTCAGAAAGACTAGTGTCTATGTTCTAAAAAGCTTGATTTAAAATAAGCTGCTATCGAAGTGAGGAGGCAGATAAGCTTACATAGAAGCAGCACACCAACTTGTGTGATCCAAGCATTGTAAATAATAACATCCAAACCCAGAGGAGGGATGGTGTTAGAGCATAAATTCTAAACACCTGGTTTGTGGAAGACTATGGATAGTAGCTGAATCTGTTTACAGGTACCCTTCTGGGATTAAAGCTGTTTACATCTGGCTATGGCTAGAGAGGATTCACCAGAGACTTGTAAAGACATTGTAACTCCTGGATTTGGGCAGCTGAATGCAGACTCAAATGCAACATCTTATCACTTGACCTCTCTTCTGACCATCTTAAATTTACTCCAGTTATAAAGTATTTTCTTCTTTATGTTCTATTGAAGTTTTTCTGTTTTACTTGATGATTATTGCTGGTTCCTTTTTTCTTGTTGTTCTGTTTTGCATGCTGTCCTATGTAAGAAATGCAGGATAAGCAAATCTACAGAGACAATAAGTCGATTAATACGTTCGTATGGATAGGGAAATGGAGTTGGAGAGAAAAGTCAATAACAATGAGGAAAAGAAAGAAAAATATTGGGAAATTGATTGTAGGGATGACTGCACAATTGTACTTAATATTAGTGATCAATCAAATTGTATAATATGCAAGTTACATTTCAATAATTTTTCTAAGTAGAAGCTAGTTTCTATAAAAGCAGCCCAAAAATATAGGGAAGATCTTTAAAAATCTGGTCGCATGACTATTGTATTTGATTCACTCACTGCCATCGAGTCAACGTTGGCTCGCAGCAACTCTCTGTGGGTTTCTGAGATGTAAGTGTTCATGGGAATAGGAAGCCCAGTGTTTCACCCTCAGAGGTGCTGATGGTTTCAGACTCCAGACCATCTGAGTGCAGCCCAATACATAATAATCATGACACCACCAGAGATCCTTTTATTGGAGGAAACATTAATCGTATTAATAGTATTTAAAAATATTCTGTTAGCTAATTTTGTTCCACACAGTTATTCACAAATCTATTTCCAACTTTAATACTTTCTATTTGTGCCCTGAGCTCTGTCTTTCCATATCCACTAGAATCTCACCATAATGTATGAAATTGAATTTATGACTGGTGAAGGGTAACAGATTAATAGCACTATAAATTAATCTATTCATCAGTATACTACAAATAACAAAATTAAAAAGAGGCTGTTCCATCTAACACCATCTATTATTATGCCTTAAAACTCAGGCCTAGAGGAATGAGATAAAAATTTATAACCCCAGACAAAGAAATAGGGGGTGTGTAGTACTTGTGACACCAGGGATGACTAGGCCATATTTGGTCCTCTGGACACTCACAGAAACACAATTACAAACATAAATTGCATGCAAAAATGAGAGTGAGAGAGAAAGAGGTGGTACCTTTACAGCTGATCAAAAAGCAATCTGTCCTTAGTAAATAAAGGAAGCCAGATTAAAAATGTGATTTAAAATTAAAACCATAAAATTTCTAGAAGGCAGAGACAACAGATTCAAGTGAAGTTTTTAATAATAGATTATCAAATATAATTAAAAGGTATAAACAGAACCTCAAAATGAAAAATGTTCATCATCAAACGTATCAAAAAAGTGAAAAACAAATTACTGATTTGGAATCTATCTTGGGATATCATATAATGGACAAGAATCTAATGTGTGTTATGGCGGTCATGTACCTATGTCAATTTCATGATTGAGATGTAGGGGTGGAGTCTAGCCTGTGAATCTGGAGATAGCCATTGAGTAACCAATGAGGCCTCTGTGTGGGCATGGCTTTCTCCTGAGAATTCTGGGAAGTCTCATGGTGTTTCCCTCGTGGAGATGTGTGAAAGTCCTGGTAGATTGGAGAAACAAAATCATAGACACACATACGGATATAAGGAAAAGGTTTATATATAAGAATAATAGGACATTATGAAAGCATCCTGGGGCACAGCTTCATCAGCTTGCTTCCCCACAAGCTGTTGAACCCGTCTGCTTGCTCCCAATAAAGCCTGCTTCAATCTCTTAAAAAAAAAAAAAGAAGAAGAAGAAGAAGAAAGAAAGCATCCCAATCCGGTCCAGTACAAAGTCATAAGTCTGATATTAGCCCACATACCCGATACCAGTCTATAACATCTCTTCTGACTCACAAAGTCACAGGCCAGTAGGTGTAGTCTGGCGCTGGCAGAGGTCCCCTCATGGCTCCTCGTTTCCAGGGCTCAGGGTCCATCAACAGCATCCAGCAGCAGTAGAAGCAACTCAGTGCTGGCAGGGGTCTCCCCATGACTTCTTCAGCTTCATAGGTCTGGTTCCATCAGAGCAAGGCTGTGTGCCTTCTCCTCCAGCTCCTGCAGCAGCTCAGACACTGCCATCTTGTCTTGTCAGCAATTCATCGTCTCTGAGACTAATTCCCAACAACTGGGAGATAGCTTCTCATCTCCATGAGGGAAATATCGCGAGACTTCCCAGACGTATCAGGAGAAAGCCACACAGAGGCCTCATTGACTACTCAATGGCCATCTCCAGATTAACAGGCTAGACTCCACTCCTACATCTCAATCATGAAATTAACATAAGCACATGACTGCCACAAGATGAGAGACCATTTTACCCAGTTATTGGGAGTCGCTCAACTGACAAGACAAGATGGTGGCGTCCAAAGAGCTGGAAGACCTAGAGGAGAAACCACATGGCCTTACCATGATGGAACCAGACGTCTGAAGCTGGAGAAGCCACATGGAGACCCCGGCCAGCACTGAGTTACTTCTACCACCAGTGGATGCTGATGATGAACCCTGAGTTCTAGAAGCAAGGAGCCATGGGGAGATCACTGCCAGTGCCGGGACACTGCACCCACTGGCCTGTGACTTTGTGAGTCAGAAGGAGACTTTATAGACTGATACTGGGCATATGGGCTAATATCAGACTATGATTTTGAAATGGACTGGGTTGGGATGCTTTCTCAATGTTCCATTCCTCTTGTATATAAACCTTACCCTTTATCCATATGTCTATGAATTTATTTCTCTAGTCTGCCTGGACTAACACATGTGTAAAATCTGTAAATATCTGTAAAATTTAGAAAACAGCAACAAAAAGAAAAATAACCAACTCATAAAATGCCAAAAGTTTTCCATTCACCAATTCATATACATTTTGTTTTATGTGTAGTGATTTTTGTTTCTTTGTTTCTATATTTATATCTGTACTATCTTATATAAACTCTTTCTTTTACAAAGAATATAAATGTATCTGGCTATAATGAAAAGAAGTGCTCTTGTCCTTGCAGAATTATAAGAATATGTCTACACTATGCCTATTCTGGTCCACGAAAGAGAGAGTAGTGAAAAAGTATCTTGAAATGACACAGAGAGACTTAGAGTGACCAACCAGTAGCATGGTACACTAATCCCCTCTTCCTTAGACTCTCGTATTTAAATCAGAAGCACTGAGATAATGGCTCTTCTTCTAAGTCTAGAGTCCCTAGATGGAACTCACTAGAGTTCACTACTTACTTATTTATATGCTTAATCCCTCACACCACTTGGCTCGGCAGAAAACTTCTACCTCTCCATTAGGAAAATACCCCACCTACTAACCTAACCCAAAGCACTGCCAGTCAAATCTGTCTTTTTAGAATAGTCACATTTGGTGGCATAAGAAAATTAAATGTACATCACGATATAAGCCATGTGGTGCCAACATAAATCATATTTACAATTAAAATTTCATGCCCTTGCTGACGACCTGCATCTTCTGGTTTCAGCTAAAAATAAAAACAAAAAAGTCACTCTCTCTTTTACTCAGTTAACATTCCATTGGAGATCTCATCACACTCTTGAAGCAACTGAGTAACTGAATATGAAGAGATGGGTTCAGAAAGCTTACGAATAAAAACTTCACAGTACCACAGCTGGCTGATTAAAAGAGACTATTGCAAGCAGAATGGGATCAAACATCAAAATAGCGAACAAGGACCTTATCCACATATTATCAGTTCACAATAAGGTTAAATTAACACACACACTCCAAATAAAATGCAGAAAACAATCCATGGTCATTGAGTCCACTCTAACTTATGATGATGCAGTGCCTCTGGGTGGATGCACGTTCCCAGCTTTCAGTTAACAGGTGAATGGACTCCCCAAAATCTTTTTTCTGGGCTTCCATAGTTGCCAACCTCCTAACACAGACTAAAAGGAGACTCTTTGTTCATAATATTTGCCAGGTTTCAGGGTAAATTCTTCTACTTTCAAGTTACCGAAGTGATGTGAATGAACATGGGGACAAGCAGAGATGCATGGTGCATACCTTGCAAGTAGGTTTCCAGTGCTGACAACATAGATGTATATATGCTCAAGAGCACAGATAACAGCAAAAGTTGTTAATATAATTAGGAAGTGGTGTTTGAGAGTTTATTATTTTCTAAAGATATTTATGTGAATTTTTATATCATTTAATTTAGTTTGTTTTTATTTTATTATAGTGTGTTAGTCTGGGTAGACTAGAGAAACAAATTCATAGACACACATATGGATATAAGGGAAATATACAAGAGGAAGGAACAATGAGAAAGCATCCCAACCCAGTCCAGTTTAAAGTCATAAGTCCGATATTAGCCCATATACCCGATACCAGTCTATAAAGTCTCCTTCTGACTCACGAAGTCACAGGCCAGTGGGTGCAGAGTATGGGCTCTGGCAGGGGTCCCCTCATGGCTTCTCATTTCCAGGCTTCAGGGTACATCAGCAGTATCCGTTGGTGACAGAAACATCTCAGAGCTGGCAGGGGTCTCTCTGTGGCTTTTCCAGCTTCAGAGATCTAGTTCCATCAGGGTAAAAGTCATGTGACTTCTCCTCCAGCTCTTCCAGTTCATCGGACACTGCCATCCTTTCTTGTCAGTTGAGCGACTCCCAACAACTGGGAAGACGGTGTCTCATCTCCACAAGGGGGATACTGCTAGACTTCTCAGAATTCTCAGGAGAAAGCCATGTCCACACAGAGACCTCATTGGCTCCTCATTGGCTATCCCCAGATTCACAGTCTAGACTCCACCCATAATTCTCAATCATGAAATTGACATCAAGTACATGACTACCACATATAGTGAAAATATGCATAACAAAACATGTTGTAAAAATTGACCATCTAAACAATGTCTACATATACCAATTCAATGAAGACTATTACATTCTTTAGATTATGCAATCATTCTCATGGTCTTTTCCAAATCATGCTAAAATTATTAACATAAACATAAAACTCTCTAGGCAAAGCATCCTCTTTTGCCCTTCCTTTACCTGTTAGCAAAAAAGAAAAAACAATCAAGGAAAACTTACCACCCTAAAATTAATTCTGAATCATTGGAGACCTACTGGGAAGAGTAGAGAGGTGCTTCATAGGGCCCAACATTATACAGGAGTATACCCAAATTAAAGGGAATTTTTTTTCAAAGCTATGTATTTAATTTTTTTTTTTTTACAAAACAATCTAACTACCTTCAAAGTACTTTCCAATACACTTACTACATTTGTCAAATCTGAGATTCCATTCTTGGAAACATTTTTCAAACTCATCTCTTTGGGTAGTTGATAGCACACCTCTCATTTTTTCTTTAACCCTTCTGCATCATAAAATCGCTGTCCTTTCATATCCCCCTTCCTTCATGGAAACAAAATAAGTCACACAGAGCAAGGTCAGGACATGAAAGACATGGACAAGAAAGACATGCTATGTGTTGCCCAAAACTGGCATACTTAAATGGCTATATGAGCAAGTACATTGTCAAGGTGACAAAAATAGTCCATTATCTGCCAATAATCAGACCTTTTTTGTCACACACTTTTACACAATCTTTTCAGAACCACTAAATAATATTTATGATAAGTATTAAGGTAGCAGACAGACATTGGATCTCTACTCAAGTTACTCCCTCAATGCAAGAACACTTTGTTCTAAGAACCCAGCATTCTGTGATGCTCATCTTCCTGACATGATCACCGAAGACAAAGTGTCTGCATAAGCTGATGGTGCTCAGCTATCAAAGGATATAGTGTCTGTGGTCTTTAAAGCTTGAAGATAAACAAGGGACCACTAGCTGTAAAGTGTAAAGCTGTAAAGCCCACATAGGAGAAGTATACCAACCTACGTGATCATAAGATGTTGATGGGGTCAGGTATCAGGTATCAAAGACCCGGAACAAAACATCATATTGATGTGAATGAGGAGGAGTGTGGAGTGGAGACCCAAAGCTCATCTATAGACAATTTGACATCCCCTTACAGAAGGGTCACAGGGAAGAGACAAGTCAGTCAGAGTGCAGTGTAGGATCGATGAAGCATAAAACTTTCCTATATTTCTTTAATGCTTCCCCCACCCTCCACTATCATTCCCAACTCTACCTTACAAATCTGGCTATAGCACAGCACGTACACTGGTACAGATAAGAGCTGAAAACACAGGAAATCCAGGGCAGATAATCCCCTCAGGACCAATGAGAGCAGTGAAACAAAAAGGGGATTGAAAGGGGGAACCTATCACAATGATTGACATATAACCCCCATTCCCCATCCCAGGGAATGAACAACAGAAAAGTGGGTAAAGGGAAACATCAGTCAGTGTAAGATATGAAATAAATAATAATTTATCAATTATCAAGAGCTCATGAGGGAGGGAGGGGGGTCAGGGAGGAAATGAGCTGAACACAGGGGCTCAAGTTGAAAGAACACATATTTTAAATGATGATGGCAGCATATGTACAAATGTGCTTGACACAATGGCTGTATGTATAGATTTTGAAAAGAGCTGTAAGGGGTTCCAGTGAAATTGCTTTTATGAAAAAAAATCGCTGGACCAGAGAGCATCTTCCCAGGCACTGGGTATACTAACTGAGAGCAAGTTACTTGATGTTTGCTTAGCGGGAACCATTCTTACTATGAAAGCTGCAGAGCATTTTTCCTTTTTTTTTTTTTTTTTTTTTTTTGCTCTTTTGTCCAACAGAGCAGTTTGCAGGTGCCAACCACTGATTATTTAGTTAACAACCAAATACTTTAACCACTTTGCTACCAGGTAACCACTTTGGTTTTTATGTATTTGTTTATTCCACATAAGTAAAATCAAACAGTATTTGATGATTTATCATAATAGTTGCCAACATAAAAACTTTATTTCTCTTTAAAGTTGAGTAATATTCCATTGCATGTATAAACCACATTATGTTTCTCTCATCATTAATAGGCATCTGTTAATAGGCATCTTGGTTGTTCCACCTTTGCAGTTCTGTGAAAAGTACTCCACCAAATATTGTTGTACAGATTTCAATTTTTAATCATGACTCTTTAACATCTAATGAAAAAATCTGTAACGTTTCACTTTTGTCATTCTTGAACCAATATTAGCAGATTCTGGCATACCACTGGCATACCTCCTATGTGAATTCCCTTTGGAGAGATCAGCAGTGGTACAGTCGTATTAGAGTCATGAATGTTGACATTCATACAGCTCTTCGGGGCTGTTGTTTTTTTTCACTCTGCTCTATTTTGTAGGAAGAGGCTGAGAGGTACCTTCGATGGCCTCTCACAAGCTTTTAATATTCTAGTTACTACTTCACAAAGGCGAATAGAAAACATTTTGTAGACTATATTACGCAAATTGTGATATCCTCTGAACCCAGAGGATTATGAATTGGGTTACTACTATCACTCAATTCATAAGAGTAGTAAAATCAGAGTTATGAAGTAGTATTGAAAATAATTTTATGCTTTGGAGTTACCACAACATAAGGAACTGTTTAAAGGGTCGCAGCTTTGGGAAGATTAAAAACCACTTCCATAGGCCATAGGCTGAGTCCCCAGACCAGTGACCCACTCTCTGAAAATGTGTGCCTATGGTTAGGAAGTTTTTCATAACATGAAAAATGTTAAGGTACTAAAAAACTAGATATTTTCTGGGGTTGTCAAGGCATTTGGACTTAGAGAAACAAGAAATGAATGTTCAAATCCTCCTCACTTTAAATCAAGAAATAAATGAAAGTAGTCTTAAGTAACTGCAACCATATAGTTCATAAGCAATCGAATATTATATCAACATCTGACAAGTATTTGAGTATGTATATGCTATTCAACCACCCACAGGAGACATAGCAAATATTATAAAAATGAATGTTATCACATTCACCCTTGAACAGCACTCATAAGTGCTATACATTCAGTCTTTGGGGGGGGGCGGGCAACACTGCCTGCTGGTGGGAGTGGGAGGCCCAGCCTTGCTCCTAGAGAGCTGCTGCTGGATTTGAACCGCCAAACCAGTGGGCCGCAGTCCCTCACTCAACCACTACGCCACCAGGGCTCAGACCCCCTCCCTTTTTTTTTTTTTTAATACATTCATTCTTATGCCAAGAACATCAATACACTGAAAAGGAACTTTGATGAATTCTATTATCATAAATGAAAGAATTCTTCTCAGAGCTAGAGGGGGCATTACCAGAAGACAACCATCAGCTGTGGGTCGTCTTTGAAAACAGCCTCATCTCTGGTTATGTCACCTGCCTGAGAAGACTCATCGTAAATAACTGATCGATAAAGTTCTATGAAGTCCCTGATCTAGCTTCAACCCATTAGCTTCACTGAGAATCTGTGAAGAGTAAATTATTTTATGATTCTGCTTCCTTACTCTCCTTTTTACAGGTGTTGATCTCAACAATAGTCCCTCAAATGTGTCTTGCTTGCTACTGCCTGTCTCAGATTCTTTCTCCGGGATCCCATCTTGAAACTATAGATAACCTCAAACCTCAAAATGAAAGTTTCAAGTGAAAAAAATCAAACACACGGCTCTTGTTTTTTGAACTCTTATACTGAAAATAAATATAAAGCAAATATTCATATCAGCAAATAAAAGAGTGAAATTTGTGAACATAATTTCCTTGAAGTCAGAGAACACAGTTTCAAGATTTAATAAAATATTGGACTATTCTGGGTACTCACCTTCAGGAAGTCAGGCTCAAAGAGCCTGGAGGAGCTGATGTCTTATTTTATTTACACATTAGCTTAGCCCATCACAGTTTGTTGTTTGTAGTCTGGTGCTGTCGAGCCAGATCCAATTCAAAGTGACCCTCTGCACAATAGAGCCCAGTTCTCAGTCCTGCACCATTCTAACAGTGGTTCTTATACTTGAACTCACTGGGGCAGCCATTATAGCAACACCTCTCACTAAGGGCCTTCCTCTTTTTTGCTTCCTTTCTACTTTACTAAGCAGGATGTCCTTCTCCTGAGTATCTGCTGACAGCGTGTCCAAAAGTACATGAACCAAAGACTCACCACCCTTGCCTCTAAGGCGCATCTGATCATACTTTTTCTGAGTCAGCTTTATTTGTCTTTCTTAGCAGTCCATGGTATTTTTAATATTATTTGCCAATATCATAATCCAAGTCTTCTTTCCCAATTCAGTGTCCAACTTTCACATGCATAAAAAGCAATTAAAAATACCATGGCTTTGGTCAGGTGCACCTTAATCTTCACAGTAACATCCTTGCCTTTCAATGCTCTAGCAAGGTCTTGTGCAGCAGATTTACCTAAGGGAGTGGAGTCTTTTAATCACTTGACTGCTCCTTCCATAATCATTGATTGTGGATCCAAGCAGAACAAAATCTTTGCCATCTTCAGACTTTTCTCCATTTACTATGATGTTACCAATTTGTCCTGTTGTGAGGATTTTGGTCTTTTTTTATATTGAGTTGCAACCCATATTGAAGGCTGTCATCCATAATCTTTATCAGCTAAAGTTTCAAGTCCTCCTCACTTTCAGCAAGCAACGTTGTGTCCTCTACATATTGAAGGTTGATTTTAAAAAAATCTTCTATTCCTTGCACTGCATTCTTCTCTATGCAAGTCATATTCTCTGATTATTTACTCCGCATACAGATTAAATAAATATGGTAAAAGGATACAACCTTGACACATACCTTTCCTGATTTTAAGCCATGTAGTATTCCCATGTTCTTTTTGGACAATTGCCTTTTGATCCATGTACCAAGTTCCACAGAAGCAGAATGAATTATTCTGGAATTCCCACTATTTTCAAGAATATCCATTGATTTGTGGTGATTTGCACAATATAATGCCTTGGCATATATCAATAAAACAGAAGTAAAAATTTCTCTGGTGTTTTCTACCTTCAGCCAAGATTCATCTGATGTCAGCAACGATATCCCATGTTCCACATCCTCTGTTGAATCTTGCCTGAACCTCTGGAAGCTTCCTGTCAATTTATTGTCGCTATCCTTGTTAAATGATCATTAGCAAAATTTTACTTGTGTGTGATATCAATGATATTGTTTTATAATATGAACATTCTGTTGGATCACCTTTCTTAGAAATGGCCACAAATATAGATTTCTTGTAGTCAGTGGCAAAGTACATTTTTTCTAAATATCCTGACATAGATGGGTGCATGCTTCCAGTGCTTATCAGCTTATTGAAACACTTCTATTAATATATCTTCAATTCCCAAAGCCTTGTTTTTGGTTAATGCTTTCAGTAATGCTTATAGTATAACCTTTCCCTTCAATACCATTGCTTCTTTTTCATATGGCATCTCCTGAAATGGCAGGATGCGCTCTTTTAGGTACAATGACTGTGTATTCTTTCTGCCTTCTTTTCACCTCCCTACATCACTCGATATTTTGCCCATAGAATCTTTCAAGATGGCAAATCAAGTTTGAGTTTTACTTTTGAATTATTTTAGTTTAAGATATGTTGAGCGTGTTCTTCTAGTTTTGTTTTGAATTATTTTAGTTTAACATATGTTGAGCTTGTTTTTCTATTTTGGTTTACAAACGCCAAGTTTTTGTACATTTCATTGTAATATTTTACTCTGTCTTCTTGAGTTCTCCTTTGAAATTTTCTGTTCAGTTCTTTAACTTCATCATTTCTTCCATTTGCCTTGGTGACTCCATGGAAATGAGCAAGTCTGAGACTCCCTTCGACCTCCATTTGATCTTTTCTTCCTTTCCTGTCTTTCTAATGAACTTTTTGCTTACCTCATGAGTGATGTCCTTGGTGTCTCTCCACACCATACCAGGCCTTCGCTCATTAATGGTCAATGCAGCAAATCTGGTCTTGAGATGCTCTCAAAATCCAGGCAAGGTCGATGAGAGGTCATATTTGGACTCGAGTGGACTGTATCAAATTTTCTTCAGTTTTAGCCTGAGCTCCAGTGGCATAGCGGTGGTGCACGGGACTGTGTCCCACTGGGATGGAGGTTCAATTCCAGCAGCGGCTCCACAGTAGCAAAGGCTGGGCCTCCTACTTCCACCACCAGAGCACAGTGATGCTCCCCCAAAATGTTTCTTCAGTTTCAATCTAAGCTTACATTGATGACCTGTTCCATAGTCAGCCCCTGGCCTGGTTTTAGCTGCTCATTGTCAGCTTCCCCACTGTGTCTTTTGACAAATGTAGTCATTTGATTTCTGTGTCTTCCATCTGAGTATGAACATATTTAGTCCTTTTTTGTGCTGTTGAAAAGGTATTTGCTACTAGCAAGTCATTGGTCTTGCAAAATTCTGTCATGTTTCTCTACCTTTGTCTCTATCACCAAAACCACATTTTCCAACTATAGCTTCCTCTTTTTTTCCAACTTTTGCATTCTAATCACCAATAATTATCAGGGCATCCTGATCAATTTCTGACTGAAGATTTTGGTAGAATCCTTCGATTTCTGCATGATTAGATCTTGTAAGGGGTGGATAAATTTGAATCATAATTGTACTGATTGGATTTTCTTGAAGAGGGGTAGATATAATATAAAATAGACAATATTATTCTTCAAGATCCATCTAGAAATGTCCTTTTTCACAATGATTCTACACCATTCTTATGGATTGTGTTATTTCCAGCATGGTAAACAATATGATTTTCTGATTGAAGATGGCTAGTACCAGTCCATTTCAGTTCACTAGGATATCAATCTTTATAAGTTCCATTTCATATTTGATGAGTTTCATTTTTATAATAAAGTATATAGCATAATGTATCTTGAATAATTCTTACATAAGAAAGTTCAAAGGACAAAGTGAAGGTAGCAGCTATCTAAATAGGAAAGGAAGAGATGACGGTAGGCCAACATACTCTGCTACCTGTGGGGTAATTCTCTTTTGGTTTTTCATGTTTCTTCATGCTTGTGTTTTGAAAGCAAGGCATTAACTATTTTGAACTAAATCTTCAAGGACATTAATATGTAAACAGTGTTTTAAGGCTGACTGGTGGAGTGTCGCTTTGGAACAGAGTGACGTTTGCTTGCAGTTTTGAAAAAGAGAGATAACATCTTCTTCTGCAGGAGAAGATAGCCCCGCTTGCTTCCCACTTTAGAATATTTATATTATCCAATATCAGACTTCCTCTCTTGTATTGCAACCCATTTTCAATGCCACCTGGACAATCATCCTCGATAGACTATCACTTAAAGAATAAGATCAAATGCTTGTAACTCTAGCTATTACTGCTTCTGTAATGTATTGTCTCTCCTTCTTTACTTAAGAGCGACACTTCCTCTTCATCATCTTTGAATTGTAGCACCACTGTTTGTCAGTTTGTCTTACTGTAGTGGCTTATGAGTTATTGTGATACTGAAAGTTATGTCACTGGTATTTCAAATGTCATCAAGGTCACCCAAAGTGAACAGGTTTCGATGTCAGTGAACAAGAGAAAGATGCTCCAAAAGAAGGATTTACCCAATGACCATAACAATAGCCCATGCCTAGCAAGGATTATGAGGACAACTCAGGATGGAGCTGTGTTTCTTCTGTTGAAGATGGGGCTGCTATAAGTCAGAACCCAGACAACAGCAGCTAATAACAAAATGGCATAAGATATGTGTTGACATAGGCTTCCTTTGTTGTGTTAATGACACCATGTCAGTGTAGTCTGTGTCTTAATCCTAATCACTTCTGAATCCTAAGAAACACTGCAGACACATTGAAGGAAGAACAAACAGAAAGAAAGATGCCACATGCACATCACAGATGAGTCAAAGATTTCTGGATACCAGGACCTGAGACAGACAAAAAGAATCTGCAGCTGAAGCCACATCCTTAATTCTTCTAGCTTCCTAACATTGAAAAATAAGTTTCTATTTTTGAAAGCCATCCCTTGTGGTATTTCAGTAACAGCAGCATTGAGACTCATGGGAAAATGCAAAATGTCAGGACTCACCTCACACCTACTGAAGCAGAAACTCTAGATAGGATGCAGCTATATGCACTTTAATAAGCTCTCCAGAGGCTTCTACGGATGCTGAAATAGACAGCCTCTGCCACAGAATTATTGGAGGGAGTTTCAGAAATGAAATATATTGCTAATCCAGAATGAATAAATACATCTTGTCAGCATTCAACCAAGTCACTTTAACTTTAATCTGAACCCTTCCTTCAAAAGCCATAAAAGAAAATGGTTGACAACTTTTATTTTACAATGTAGCAGCCTAAGCAATAAACTCAACTGCCTGAATTATCTTTCTTATCAAAACAAAGCAGATTCCTGGTTGGAGTGATATACAGTGGTAACCACCAGATTCAAAGAAAATCAATATGCAAATCAATACATTTAACTTCAAGTCTCAACTGTCAAGTCTTTCATATAAACTCGCTTAATTAGAAACTCAGTGAAATGCAAGGATAGGCCTAGCTCAATACTCCATGCCAAAGATTTATTAAATAATATACAGTTTTCCAGGAGAAAAGACACAAATGATCAACTGTAACGCTGCTTTGCCTTAGAAAACTAAAAGTTGAGCTTTACATAAAGACAAATTGGTGACTCAATCTACCAAATGTGCCCAGTAAGTTCTTACAAATGAATAAAAGTTTCACTTCTGTTTTCCCATCATCCTTACCACATCAGCTAATGTAACGCTGAGAGAGTTCTTTAGGATTGTTTCATTAAATTTGACTGCACATTTGAACCATCTGGGGAATTGTAAAAAGTCCTCATGATCAGACTATACTCTAGACCAGTGATCTTGGCATACTGGCATAAGAAAGGGTATCCAAAGAAAACTGGGATTTTTTCAAAAGCTATGTATTTAAATATTTTTACAAAAAAAAACCATATCACCTTCAAGGTACCCTCCACTACACTTAATACACTTGTCAAATCTGAGATTCTACTCCTGAAAATATTTTCCAAACTCTCCTATTTGGCTGGCTGTCAGCACCTCTCCTTATTTTTTTTTCTTCACTGTTTCTATGTTATCATGGTGCTGTCCTCTCATGTTCCTCTTTGTTCTCAGAAACAAAGAAGAAGTCTCATGGAGTGAGGTCAGCTGAGCAAGGTATGTAGAGAAGAAAAGGCAGGCTGGTTTTCTGCCAAACACTGGCACACTGATAGGGCTGCATGAGCAGGTGCATTGTCGAGGTAGCAAAAACCAGCCCAATGTCTGCAACAAAGCAGACCTTTTCTGTTCCACACTGTTATGCTACCTTTTCAAAACCTCTCAAATCAAACTCTTGATTAACAGTCTGACTTGGTTGAACAAAACACTGGTCAACTTTTCATGAGTTTGGGAAATTGATGGACGTCCAGAATGAGATATCTCATCAATAGGCATTTCCTCTTTTAGAAATGAGAAAACTCACTGGTACACTTGACTTCATCCCATCCCACTATCCTCGTAAGCTGTGCTCAACATCACGCCAGCTTCTGTGACAATTTTCCCAGCAGAAAACAAAATGTTATTACTGCATGCTGTTTTCTTGAACCAAAAATGTTCAAATGAAGCAGGTTTTATGAAAAAATTCACTGCGACCAGAGAGAACCTTCCCAGGTGACACCCCTGGGTGCACTAACTCAGATTAAGTTGTTCAATGTCCGCCTTGTGGGGAAAATGTGTACTACAAAAAGGGCCACTCAGCAGAGTTTATCTGGTTTGGTGGTGGTGCAGGGTACCCCCTAATATGTCAGAATCACACAAAAGACTTGTGACTCACAAATTGTTGCACTTTGGCAACCACTGCTACAGACCAAGTAAATCAGAATCTCTGTGGCTGAGACCTCAAAACTAGTCATCTATTTCCCAAGCTCCCCAGGGCATTCCAGTCCATGGGCCAATGCAACCTAATTGTTAGTCCAAGGACAATTCTCAGCCTGGAATGCGCATGAGAAGAAGGGAAAGGAACATAAAAAGGAACACCTGGAAAATGTATCCATGAGCATTAAATGAGCAAGATTCCCCCCCCCCCCAATAACATCTAAAGTTAATTAACCTAAATAAGCATGAAGATTCCACTGTCCAATTACCAGAGAATTAAGGAATTAGTAGGAACTGGTAATGTTGATGGAGCATAAACAATATTGTTATCCTGTAACAGGTGGGCATAAGAGAAAACCCTTCAGCAGATAATAGTTGCATATTGAATGGGGCCACAGCTCTCCCGGAAACTGAGGTCACCAGGTGAGTACTGTGGACATAGTAAAGATGGTGAATGTTTGAATGTAAGATTATCTCCCTAAAGTTTTTGAAAGGAAGAGGCTACCATAGCCAGAAGTCAGGATATTGCTACTAATCAAAATTATGCCCCATGCAAGGAATATATAAACCACGACTTAAGGTAGAGTTCCATTCTGATGGTTCCTTAGTAAGTCAGCTATGACAGAAATCAAAGATCTCAGTGTTTTCAGTTTTCATTATTCTTTCTATTATTAGCATCTTCATGTTCATAGTTTTCTTTGAACATCTATGAGTGAGCATCTGAGAATAATAGGATCAGTAAATTACATACTCCAACATAGTACTTTTTTCAAAGATTATTATAAGGGCACACACACAAAAAAAGATTGCCATGAGTGGACTTACTTATAACTTAGGGAATTATTTTTTTCAGGTGTAGTCAAATTGCTTCCAACTCAGCAACTATATTCACAACAGAACACAAGTGCTCACCATCCTCCAATTGTCGCTGTATTTGAGTCCACCCTTGCACTTACTATGTCAGTCCATATCGTTGTCATTTTTAACTGGACCTCTACTATACCAATCATTATTTTCTAGGCGCTGTCCCTCCTGACAGAATGTCCAAAGTAGGTGAAAGAAGCCTCATTATCTTCACTGCTGGGAGCATTTGGGGTGTACTTCTTGAACACACATTTATTGTTCCAGTATCCATGGTATATTTAATACTATTTGACAGCACTCTAATTCAAACACATCAATTCTTCTGACTTTTTATAGCTGAATCACATTTTACTTGGAATTCAAGCAGATATCATATGGCTCAATTGTTCAATCATCAGCATTGTACAGTTGCTACAGAGATCCGTTTTAAAGAATTCACTTGATTCTTTAACTCTTGGACCTCAGCGCTCTATTAACTGCACCCTTTTGATAAGTCCACCCACCTTCCCAGGAACATATGTGCCACCTGCTGATCCGACAGATTCATTGATGCTAAGTTTCATATAGTACAAAATGTATATAGGAACTTCCAGAGAGTATGTTCTCCACAATGAGAAAAGACATCTGAGTTAAACCGTTCAATATGAAAATCTACAGCAAACATCTATTTCTTAAATTAATATGTGAACAAAAATAGCAGTTCGATTACAAGGTCACCTGTAGTGATTAATAGAGCCTTAGTTTTGTTTTCTTCTGACTTTCTTATGCATCCTCCAGTTTTCTCATGCATATGGGGCAATTGAATATATGACTTGTGTTGAGTGCTCTTTATTTTTTCATATCTCATTGGTATATGCTTCACATATCAAATAATTTAATTATTCAATTCAATTAAGAAGGCTTGTGCGATCATTACCATAAGCAATTTCAGATCATTTTTTTCTTATACTCATTGCTTTTCGTTCTAGTTTTCAAATTTAAATGTTTTCTTTTTTACTTCAAAGATATATGTTGCAACAGATTTTCCCAATGTAATAGGTTCATTAATTTTCTGATCATTGCTTCCATGAGCATATATTGCCCACAGAATCCTTCAATATTGCAATTCACGGCCTGAAGTTTTTCTTCAGTCATTTCACCATGAGAAATGTTGAGTAGGTTCTTCCCTTTTGATTTCCTAACTCCAAATCTTTCTGCGTTTCAATATAATACCATGTCTTCTCTAGTTGACCCTTGACATTTTCTGATTTGTTCTTTTGCATCATCATTTCTTCCATTCTATTTAACTTTTCCATTTTAGTATTTTCTTTCTTTCCTGTCATTTAAATGACCTTTTGCTTTCTTCATGTATGATGTACTTGACATAATCCAACAATTTGTCTTCAGTCATTAATGTTCAAATTATTAATGTTCGAATTAATTCAAGAGATTTCTAAAGTCAGATGGAATATACTGGTTTGAATCTTGACTCTCATGTATGTATTTAAATTTTATGTAGCTTTAGCTTGAATTTGTACATGAGCAATTAACTGTATTTTTACAGTGAGCTCCTGGCTTTGCTTTGACTGATAATATTGAGTTTTCTCATCATCTCTTTCCACAGATGTAGTTGATTTGACTGCTGTATGTCCATCCAGTGAGGTCCATATGTATACTTATAGTTTTTGTTGTTGAAAATTGTATTTGTAATGAGCTAGTCATTAGTCTTCTTAAATTACATACACCATTCAATCTCTAGAGAAGTTCTATCACCAAGGCCATACTTCCCAATTGCTGATCCTTCTTTGTTTACACTTTTACATTATAATCCTCAGTAATTATCTATGCACTAGATTGTGTTTTTCTCAATTCTGGATGGTCGGAGCGGGGTTGGTTTTAAAAATCTTCAATTTTCTCATCTGTGGCATTATCCTAACCCTCACACAAGTGAATGTGATCTTGAATTTCATTATTCTAGTGAGACTATACCAATTTATGGTGTGTCCCCAACCTAATCACATTAGAAATTTTTAGAAAGCAGATTAGACACAGAAATCAGTGCAAATTCCTGTGAGGGGGATAGATAACGCCACTTAGTGATCAGCCAGGAAGAAAATATACTGGGCGTCCAGAAGTGAAGCCAAAATTTTTTCCCAAGAGATCATGGGGAAAACCTTTCCCTGAATTCAGGTGTCCTGAATCAGATGTCCCAAATTCAAGTCTCCTAAGCTATGAGGGAGTAATTTCTGTTCTAAAGGATTAATTTGCACTATTTCTGTTACACCACTACTAAGAAATTAGAACAGACATTAAGTAGTGATTTGGGGAAAATTAAGAGATGATAAAAAATAAGATCTTTAGGGATATTTGAAACAGATCTGTAAATTAATGTGTTTAACTGCAAAATTGAATAAGAAAACAAATAACCCTAGTAAATAATTCATTTGCCCTAAGGATATGAGTATATTTCAGAGATAGAATGATAAAACAATATCATCATCATCATCATCATCATCATAATATCTAAACTTCACTGACCCTTTTTAAACCTTGGCACAGTTCTAGAAATTTGCACACAATTCTAGAAATTTGTTATTCCTCCCTTTATAGTCCTTTGTTCTACCTAAAAGCAGCATGAATAACAGGGAAAAAGAAACTTCCAGCACGCTATAAAAATAATGACTTTTTCATATCGAATCTCTTTCTATTTCCTTGAAACCACAAAACCTCTGTCACACATAAATTATCACAACCATAGAAATGATTGACAAAAGTGATTCTATAATTTGGGTATATATGATAAAGAATTGTGAATTCCAAATGGATTAAAGAACAAAAAGTGATTTAGAAAACAAATGCACTTAGCTGCAAGTAGAATAAAGTGGCTCAAGTATGCGCTGCATCTTACCTAAGAGTTTGAAAGTAATTTCAGTGGCAATTGCTCGTAGATTTTAGAGGGCAGATTCATAGCGTAGCATCCTGGAATTTCTTTTTTTTTTTTTTTGGGGGGGGGGGCGCATCACTGCTCTCCGGCGGTGGGAGTAGGAGGCCCAGCCCCACTGCTGGAATTGAACCTCCGTCCCAGTGGGCCACAGTCCCACGCACAACCACTACGCCACCGGGGCTCAGCCCCCTGGAAATTCTTTAGATAAAAGTCAACTAGATTTGTTGGATGAATATGGCCTGTATGGAGAACATACCCCAAGTCACTGAGCGAATGAAAGTGGCTGCTTTGCCAGTGAGGAAAATCACGTTTTTGTTAGTTGAAAAAGGAATTAAAGGTAACAAAATCCCAATCAGCTGAAAGACAACCAGAGAGCCAAAGGAAAAATATAAGAAAAGTATTTTAGAAGAGGTAAACAACAATTTCTACAGATGTGGTATCACATGAATGGTCTCGCTTACTGGCTGCCATGGAATCAATGCTGACTCCTTGTCAGCCCTCCTCCATCCTCACCCCCACCCTGTGTTTCAGGGACTGGAACTGGTTACAGGAGCAGAAAGTTCACTCTTTTTCCCTCAGAGCTGCTCGTGGTTTCAAACTGCCAGCCTTGTGGATGGCAGCCCAATACAAAACCACTACATCACTAGGGTTCCATCATGAATGATTCAGGGCACATAACTGCAAATATACATGGTCTTTAGTTTAGTCCAGGATGGTCAATGGGAGAATCATTTCCTTAGGTAAGCTGCTAGAAAAATGAATTCCTTGGTTGTGTCTGTTTTGGGGACCCACTGCAGAAATTCATTGATACTATTGAGCACTTCGACTATTCAGGTATAAACTATCACTTCTTGCCTCTGTTTGTCCATATGGGAAAACCTCTCTGGAAATAGATTGTGTTATCCTATACCTGCCAGACCACAGCAAAAAAGAATGTCTCTTTTGGGTTAAGGGTTAGATCAGCACCAACATTCAAAGAAATACTGTTAGAAAAGACAGCTTTTAAAATTCAGCATGGCTTGACTTTAAAATTAAGTTAAGGGTCTGCTTTCTACTAATTGCTCTATTTGCCCAAGCCAGGCACCTCTGGTTTGTAAGCTCTAATAAACCACACATTCCTCCTATATTTCTTTTCACAGCAGTTTATTGTGATAGTGCCTTGCATCTATAAGTTGCCAGTGCAAATTATAAATGTATCTGTTTATTATCTGTTTCCCAATAGAGGATAAATTTTATGGAAGCAAGAAATATATTCCTACTATTCCCTTGCCCCCTTTTATTTGGAACAAGGCCTAGAACACAGGAGGTGCCTAATAAATAGCTCCTAAATGAATAAAGGCAATGGCCAAAAAACAAAAGTAAAAAGGTACAGTACTGTGCACTGCTAACGAGGGAGCTGTAAAAAAAAAATAAACAAAAATAAAAAAGTGATAATACTGTGCATTGCAAAAGAGGGAGCAACTCACACTGCCGATGGGATTTGCATTGACACATTTTGGTGCGGTATGTGAGAAGCTTTAAAGATACTCATTTTCCATCCTCTACTCAATAATTATAGTTCTATAACTCTATCACATAGAAAGTATGAGATGTTGTGCTATTAAATATTCATTTACAAAGATGTATGCTGCATTATTCATAAGAGTGAAATTTTTAAATGTCTAAATGTTCAAAAGGAGCATTGTAATGAAATAAATTATGGTACATCCACACATGGAATTTTTTTATGAACAGGAGGAAAACTCATAATACAATGTGAAATAGAAAGAAGTGGGAAATAAAACTTTACAGAAAAGAGGTTGGAAGGAAGAATACCATAATGTTCACAATGGTATTCCTTTGTGTGTGTGTGGAAGTGTGGATTAATTATCTTCATTGTTGTTTGCATTTATATCTTTTGCGTTTTCTATAATTTACCAAAGAACCCCTTTACCATAACAAAAATATAAATAATTTTTAAATGAAAGTGAAAAGACACAATTCTCTCTTGGTTCATTCTAACAAATAAATTATTTCATGCCCCCAACACAAAGGATTAATTTATAAAAGGTGTCCCCTTTTTCCCATGTACAAAAATACTTATATTTAAAGTTTGCTAACTTGGGCTCATAGAAATAAGTACTCAACCCAAAGGCAAAACATTTCTAATTCAGCACTCCAATTTATATGTTAAGTAGTAGTTTTCAAACTTTAGTTTTTCTACAGCAGGTTCTGTTTTTCTCTTTTTTTTTTTTAATGAATTCTTAAATGGAATACCCGTGAAGCTAATTGCTATGACGTCCCTTCTGCCTCCTTAGGACCCCATGTATGTCAGACTAGAACTGCGCTCCACGGGGTTTTCAGTAGTTGATGATCCCAAGGCTTCTCTGTGAGTTTCAAACCTCCGACATTTGATTAGCCATCAAACACATTAACCATAGACACCACCCACAGATTCCTTAAATTGCCTGATATAATACAGACTATGATTATATTCAAAGCTGAATTGAGAGGGACATTCAAAGGGCCAGCCTCTCCTTGTCCCTTTGAAATATCCCTGTGGACCTCTTTGCTTCTGGAAAATAACTCCTCCCTAAAGCTTTCCCACTAAAAAGCTTTTGTATATTGTCTTTCGAAAGCTCGAACGAGGGTGGTGTCTAACCAACTGTCAATGAATAATTGTGTGCCAGCATTTTCTGAATGATAGGTCTTGGGCTTGCACATAATAGTCACAGAGCATCCTGCTGGCCTTGTGATCATAAGCCTATTCAGATCTGTCCATACTCACATTAAAGTGTTCTACTTACTGGAACATAAGGAACTGAGCCAAGCCTTGGATTCTTGGGTCATTTTAAATATTTTCATTTAATACTTTGACTGCTATGAGTAGTATGACATACCTGAGGAAATGCAGCCCAGACTAGATGAGTTTTTCTCTACATGGATGGCTAGTTTTAAATTCATTTTAATAGGATTCAATTCAAGTGCTCTCAGAGTAGTGGTATTTAAATTAGTTCCCCTGGAATTTCTGGGCATACCTGGGAATGCAAAGAAATTGGAATGTGAGAGAAAGAGCTGAAACAGATGTTCTGCTCTTTTCTGTTTTAATAAGCCCTGCTGTTGCTGTTGGCTGCCTTCTGATTGGTCCCCAATTCACGATGGCCCCAAGCACAAAGGTGAGTCTGCTCCATTCCCATGATGGCTTACAGACCACACCACTGTGTTCCATTTGGTGGTGGGGGTGGAGTGAGGGGTTATTGGTTGCTTTTTGGAAATATGTTGCCATACTTTGCTTCCTAGTCTGTCTTAGTCTGGAATTTCTGCTGAAACCAGCTTAGCAGTGCATGTAATGCAATAGTTAGAATAGTTATCTCTCACATCAAAGACGAGAATTCTACCACTAAACTCACAAAGGCCTCCCTAGAGACAAGCTCCACTTTTATTTCTTACATACTGACCTTTCACATAACATTCTATTTGAAGGTCAACATTGGTAAAATTTAGAAATTTTGAGAATAACTAGATGTAGTGATTTGCCTATAAGTAGTACTGACTACCAGGCCTTTCCTGGAGAGAAAAATAGATGATCTTACTGCCCAGAAATACATAGAATTAACATTCCAATGTAGAATAATCAAGTTCATTTCCTTTGTATCCTTTAAAAATATATAGGGAGTTCTTTCAGGGTTTCCAGTAGTGGTGGGAGAGAAAAAGGAAAGTGAGATCACAGGCTGAAGGTGATCCAGGTGTCCTTTGCATGAAGGGGAAAACAATGTCCAACAAGGAGGCAGGGGGAAAACTGAAAACATAAAAATAGAGAGAGGGTTGCTCATCAATATAGTTTTGGTTAAACTGGGGGTATCGTATATATACAATTTTTAGTTTTCATTATTAAGCATACACTTTGGACATACTACTGTGCCCTAAAACATAAATCTAGATTATTGCCATTAAATATAAATCTAGATTATTTCAATCTCCAAAATTTCATATATGGGTCTATCATAAATCTGTCTGCTCTTAAAATAATTTTCTAAACCACTGAACAGGCAGACTAAGTATTTTGCAGGGTCATGAAAAGAAAGACCTTTCTCACTACCTGAGATCATGCTTCAGAGTTAGTTACCAAATCTGATTCAATGCAAAGCTACCTCTGACAACTAATAATCTATTAAACTGAAATCCTTCTGCTGTCATAGTAACCATCAGCTATTTTTGATCAAGGAATCGATGCCATGGCAATGTTAAGCCCTCAGCTAAATTTTAAACTGCTTCATTGTTTCCTTTGAAATAGCATGGTTGGCTATTCCCATCAAGGCCTAGGCTTCATAGCCTTGAATTAGCTATGGATTAGAATTGGGTGAGAACAATTCTAAATGTGTTTAAAGAGGCAGTTCCTCAAATTGTAACTCCTTGAGATGCCTCAAATCTTTCTCCTATCAAGTACCTAGATGTTGATACAGTTGCCAAAATGAGCAACTTGGTAGAAGTATCAGATAGGAACCTCTCCCTGAGAAGAATTTTCTCAGCATAAGTATGTTTTCTGAGTAATGGCTTTTTAAATCCCATTCAAAATGACAATGAGCCAAAGGTTCTCAAATAGCCACAAGAGAGCTTTTGATTAGGGCCTTTCTAAATGGAAGATTTCTGGGAATATGTCCCAGATGTAAGATTCAAGCACCTTTGGAGAGTTTTGGTTCAATATTGATAATTTCTCGGTATTTTAAGTGAAAAGTTTCCCCCAAGAAAGAGCCATGTCTCTCTATCACCTCCTGCTACCATAGCTCACTAAAAGTTCATTTATTCATTTACCAGTCAAACCATGTCACCCACCTGCTAAAAATGTGACAATACGTTGACATGTAAAAAGAACAACAAATGCAAGAGTTAAAAGGCAAGAATAAGTTTTCAATTGAAGAAACAGAAGGAGGAAGTTAAAGTGAACGGGTGTGGAGAAGTGCAAAGGTCTTCTTTATATTGACTTTCTGGCCCTAGGTTTGTCATTCAACCAAGATGATAAGCTAGGCTGCAATCTTAAGGGATTGGATGGTTTACTATTTTTTAAGGGATAGATAATCCATGCAAGGGCTGGACAGCTTGCTATGCAAATAAGGTGTTTAAAACCCTTGTGAAGATAGGGCAATTACTATGTAAAGTAGGCTATCCGGGGAATTGATCAATTCTAAGTCCTGGTGATAAGAGGAGGCTAATGAAAGAGTCAACTCTTCCAAGACTCAGGACTGCCTCACTGCCATCAAGAAGAACTTAGAACAGGATAAAAAAAAAACTCCTTTAGAAAAAAAGCAAAATAGTAGGCCTTGCACTACCTAATCTCAAAACCTACTACTCAGCATTAGTAGTCAATGCAACCAGTTATTGATAGAATGATAGGCATATACACCAAGGGAACAGAATAGAAAACACGGAAATCACTTCCCAACTACAGGTAACTGGTCTTCAACAAAAGGCCAAAAAGAAAAATTAAATGGGAATGAAAACCTCATCAACAAATAGTGCTGGCCAAATTTGATATCTATTTGCAGAAGAATTTGCAACTTCAACTCATGTATAGAAATGGCCTCAGGGTGGATCAAAGACCTACTTGTAAATCCTCAAGCTGCAAAGATCATCCATGATAAAATTGGGACAAACTTAAAGGTTCTATTATAAGACACAGACATACTAACCATAAGGAAGGAAGCAACCACAGAAAACAAAAGAGATGAGTGGGGCCTATTGAAAATAAGGCCCTGTGGTAATGTGCATCAAAATGTTCAACAAAAGAGTTAAAATAGAACTTGAGGGTGAGACTTGGATAAGGTCAAAACTCATTTAAAAGTATACTAGAGGCAGTGACAAGGCCTGCAATGTCCCTGAGCAGAGTCCACCTTCCCCTACCTCAGTGCTGTCCAGCACTCTCACACAGCAGCCTAGCACTACCAAGAGGCCACAACCCCCACTCCCAGCTGCTGTTCATGAGCCTGTTACCAGCTGGATTCTCCAGTGTGGCCTCACTTCAGTCACCAGGTATCCATGAGGAAGCCCACCATCAATATGCTACCCCTGACCCCTACCATTACTCAGCAGAAGACCCAGCAGCAGCAACATCTGAACCTCATGCACACTAGCAGTGCATGCCCACAGGATGTACATGTCTGATGATCAGATTGGGCCGGTGATTTCCTGGTTCCCCAACCAGCCCATCATGCTCAACATGTAGCAAATTCCCAATATGTAATGGTTCCAGAATATGTTGTCCAGTGCCCTGCAGGACCTGCTGTGGACCCTGAAGGTGCCCAGTTCCTCTCAATAGCCACAGGCACTGAACATCCTCACATCAAACCTGCAGCTCATGACCACCATCATCAAGCAGTGCATGGCTAAGTACATGGACAACCAGCCCAGCCTGCACTCACAGCCAAGCTAGCAGAAGTTGAATGTTTGTAAGTCAGAAGCCATAATACCCAGGGCCAGGCACTAAACATCATAAACACAGACACAACTCAAAATGCAAGCATTTATCTTGTACATGCTTGAAATGGGATGATGAGAAGGTAAATACTATAGCAGCAACAGGGTAGCTCAAACACAGACACTTCCAACAGCCTCAGGGACTGGGAGGCTACCCCTAGCCATGCCACCACAGTAGATGCCACAGCACCTCCCCATGAGGTCCCTGTATCAGTCACCACATTTTAGTCTTCATCTCACCACAGATTCTCTGCAGCAAAATGCATGTAAACCACAATAAATAAATAATGGCAATATAATTGAAGAAGATTAAATCACTATAGAGGACGGTACTGTACCAACTCATTTCTCAGATTGGTAAATAAACTTTGTGCAGTGCATAGACAAAGAGTAGGAAGAAAGTCCACTGAACTAGATAAAGCCCTTAGCAATGATACAAAGAACAAAGGGCTAGTCTCTTAAACCTAAACAAAACATAAAATCTCAATAAGAAAAGGACAAATAATTTATAAAGGGACAAAATACATCTATAGCCATTCTCCCAAAATGGCATACAAATGGCTAACAAACATGAAAAAACTCTCCCTTCATATGCTCCCATGTGCTCTGGTCAGACATATCCCTCTTCTTCCGCTGCTGCTTCAGTGCTGCCCTCTAAAATAAATTATTCTGGGGGAAGTGGTGGCTGTCCACATAGTTGGAATTGAGAACAGGTCCTCAGACTACAATGGCTGTATATATGGATTGTGATGAGTTGTGTGAGCCCCCAATAAGATGATTTTTAAAAATGTTCCCTATCACAAACCATCATAGAGGTGCAAGTCAGAACAAGGAGAGTATCACCTTACACTAACAATAATAGTCCATTAAAAAATATTGGAGATGTGCCAAAAAATGCTGGAGAGGTGCAAAGAGATTTGAATTTTCATCCACTTCTTATATGTCTTCCAAAATGCACAAACATTGTGAAAATTTATATGGTGATACTTCAAAAGCCAGTAGTAGAAATCCAGTCCAATCCAAATCCAAAATCCAAAATTGCAGCACTGTTCACAATAGCAAGACATTGGAAACAATAAAAATGCCCATAAGCAGAAGAATGGAAAAAAAGGATCTTTTGTAGATCCAATGGAATACTATGCAGCACTAAAGAATATTGAAATCACAGAGGACCTTACAACATGGATGGGCCTGCAGAACATTATGCTGAATGTATTTCATTGATCTCAAAAGGACAAATATTGTATGAGACCACTACTATAAGGATAGGCATCAAAACAAAAACAGGCATCTGTTCTCAGGTCATGTAACCATTTAATCTTATCTCCAAAATATGTTCAGGTCTAATGCTTATGAACTGTTGATCATATTCTCATTTGTGCACCTCAAAACCCACATCTGCAGAGGAGACTTCAACACTGCTGGGATCAGCTTTTCTCTTAGGAGAGACTGTGAGAAGTCCAAATGGTTCGTGCAATACCATTGGCCCACATACTAAAACCAAACCTGCTGCCATCGAGTCAATACTGACTCATAAAGACCCTACAGAACAGGGCAAAACTGCCTCTGTGAGTTTCCAAGGCTATAACTCTCTATGGGAGTCGAAAGCCTCATCTTTCGCCCACAGAGTCCCTGGTAGTTTTGAACTCTTTATCTTGTGGTTCGCTGCCCAATGCTTAACCACTTCACCTCCCACCAGGGCCCCTTCATTGTCTCATAACCACCCCAATTTAATAGCTACTCCTATAACCAGTTCAGTGAACCTCAATGACAATTTAGGACCAGAGAACGTTATTTCATTCCGGATCATGAGTAAACAAAGAAGGGGCAACGAACCCCTGGAGAAAACATTTAACATTGCTTGTATAGACCCATATTGGGAGAATTCACCCAGTAGTGCATTGGTAATCACACCCTTTTGACCAAATGTCCATGCTATGCTTAATGACCCAAGGCTTGTACTACCTCTGGACCTTAAATTTTGACTTTTCAAAGACTATAATCCTCTTCATAGGCCACATCTGAAAGATCCGACTTGGGAAAGCCTCTAAATGAACTGGATTTCCCCTAAAACATCCCTGTTGCAGATTAAAGGAACAGAAATTCTCCTTTAGACATAAAGCTGAAATACTTGAAGGTGAGAAGCAGGGGAGTGTTCTTCCAACTCCAAAGACTTGGAAACCATTAGACCAATGGTTCTCAACCTTCCTCAACCTCGACCCTTTAATGTCCCTCATGTTGTGGTGACCTTCAACCATAAATTATATTTGTTGCTACTTTATAACTGTAATTTTGCTACTGGTATGAATCAGGTGACTCCTGTGAAAGGATAGTTTGACCTCCAAAGGGGTGGTGGCCCACAGGTTGAGAACTGCTGCATTAGCCTGTGGATCAAATCCCCTGGGTTTCAAGGTTGTCCAAAATTTGGAACATAAGGCAAAGATATATTTGCTAATATCATATATTCTTTGCTTTTTGCTACATGTCAATATTCTGCAGATTTCGTTTTCCTTTAGTCAAAAAATGTTTTAAAAAATTTTGCCTTGTCGGTGGATGTCCCATAGAAAAGGATACAGGATAACCATTCAGGTTAGCAGGGCCACAATAGGTTCTGATCCATTGAGCAGGAATCTGCACTTGGAAGAACTGATTCAGAAAAGTCCCCCTGGCATCAATCCCCATACTTAAGGTCAACAGAGCTCAATCTGAGTTGAAGTTCAAGGGGGAATTGTACTCGCATAGACGCCTCATGCCAGCAGTGTCTGGAGTGCAGGGTCTTTGGGGAATTTGATGATGATGACGATGATGATGATGATGATGATGATGATGTTGATGATGATGATAATGATGACGATGATGATGATGATGATGATAGTTCAATTGGCTTATATCCAGGGGTGAGGGGTGACTGACAAAGCTGTGTTCATTTATGTGGGTTTGTGCTTTCCCGCTTGTAGTCTGCTTGCTTTCCCTTTCTTTCTTTTTGGGAGTGTGTGTGTTCTGCTTTTTGGTTGCTGCTTTGGTGGCTGCTATCGAGACAGCTGTTCTTAGAGGGTTCTAATTCTGTTACATTACAACAGCCAAAGGCCAAAGACATGCAAGCCCCAGGGAAGCAGGTCGAGTTTGGGCTCCTGCTTAACTCCAGCCCTTATTCAAAAACAGTTAGTTCTGATAACATGCCCTTGCTATAGTGAAATTATCATTGAAGAGAAGGGTGCTACAGCAAAGTGTGGTGAAGAAAATAGATGGTGCCTGGCTATCAATTAGAATAGTGCCGGGGGTCTTAAATGTTTATCTTCAAACAAGCACTCATGTAAGCCAGTAAGAAGCACGCTAGCTTCTGTGATCCAAAGATGGCAGTTATAAAATTTGAATGAAGTGCAAAGTATCAGAACTAAAATTAAGAACACCCGATTTATAGGGTTATGAGGGATGGTGGCAACCCAAAAACCACCTGCAAAGTATCTAGTCACTGAACCACTTGTAAATTCACTCTAGTCACAGGCAAGACTCTCAAACAGCCTTACTTTCAGGCAGAGACCTTTGTAGTCTTCATTATGCCGAGTTGAACTGGGTAGTTTATGAGTCGATCGCCCTATTGATATAATGTGAATGCAAGTATCTCTTACTTCTTCCATGACAGAAATTCTGTCCCTGACTTTTTGGATGTTGATGGGGATCTGTTTCTTCTTACATTTTTGTCTTTATATTACTATTATTTCATCCTTACCACCTTGGTTCAATTTTTTAAATTGTTTTGGGTTTTCCAGTTGTGGCACCCAGAAGAATTGGATGCACGGTGATAAGTGATCAAGATGCAGGGTTTAAAATGTATGCAGGAATGGAGGCTGGGTGAAAAGGATGGATGGGGAATTTCAGGAGTAAACAATGAAGACAGGAAGAGGGAGGGAGACCAAGAACTGTTTTAGATTGCGTAACTCATTTTAAAGGTGATTTAACTATGGTGTATGGGAAATATTCTAAAATTGATGTGGTGATGGTCGTGCAATTCTTCATATGATTAAATGATTAAACTATTGAATTGTATGCTATGTAAATTATATTCCAATAAAACTGTTGGGTAAAAATAAAAAACAAAAATTTTAAACTTACATCCTTATAAAAATTGCCTTGTATCTAACTCTCCTTTTTTTCAAATAGTGTTCAGCCACTTCACTTTTTAATTGTGTAAGGGACTGTTTCATATATTTTAATATAATAGGCTTCTATGGATACATGTATGGGTTGATACAGTAACTGCAACCTTGGACTGAGGCATAGGAACAATTGTGAAAATGACGCAGGACCAGCATTGTTTCATTTCGTTTTGCATAGTCACTATGGAACAGAAAAGACTTGATAGCACCAGCACCAAAACACAACAAATGTATGCACATGTATTTATAACAACAACTATATTAAGGTACAATATACTCAAGATCATAATTTGACTCTCATTAACTTGTTTTAATGTTCTTCAGTTTCAACTGATAAAAACCATAATGTTAAGGGGAGGAAATATTAAAGAACTAGAGAATAGTTATATGTTTCATCAGTGCTGTACTGAATTCTAGATTTATCATCTATACTGTATGGCCCTCTAAGAGATACTGTCCAATTACCTAATAGGTGGGTTTTAGGTCTCCACTATATCTACACCCCTTCACATCGATTTGGTTGTTTGCTTTTGAACTTCTGATACTTTTTCATGGCACCTCATGATCACACAGGTTGGTGTGCTTCTTCATTTGTGGGTTTTGCTACTTCTCTGCTAGATGGCCACTTGCTTAACTACAAGCCTTTAAGATCCCAGACTCTATATCTTTTAATAGCGAGCACCATCAGCTTTCTTCACCACATATAATTATGTACACACTTTGTTTTTAGTGAGTGTTTCAGGAAGGTGACTTATACAATGCTCCACTATTAAAACAAACCGTTCTTGTAATAAGGTAAGATTTGCGTAGAGACTCCAATTCCATCTGCTTCATTGTTGCATTTGTAAACAAATATACCTGTATTTATATATTTACATATGAGGGGGGTAACCCCCAAACTGAATTTTTCAAAGATTTGTATTTAAATATTTTACAAAACAACTTTATTATCTTGAAAGTGCATTATATTATGCTCAATATATTGTCAAATCTGTGATTCACTTTTTGGAAACATTTTTCAAACTCATTTGTTTGTGTGGCTGATAGCACCACCTTTGTTTTTTTCTTCACCTATTCTACAACTTCAAATTGCTGTCCTATCATGATTCCCCTCTTCATTTGCAAAAACAGAAAGAAGTTGCACAGAGACAGGTCAGGTGAGTCAGGTGTGTGGATCAAGAAGGGCATGATGATTTTTGCCAAAAAATTGGCTCATTAAGATGACTTCATGAGCAGGTGCATTGTCATGGTGGCAAACTCAGTCCTTTATCTTCCACAAGTTATGCCTTTTTTGTCACAAAGTGTTATGCAATCTTTTCAGAACCTCAAAATAGAAAGCTCTTAATTGACTGTTCATCAATAACTGTCTGAGCTGGTGGAATAAATTCCAAATACACTTAAAAAAACACAAATGAGAATCAGGTTTTGGGGGAAAACCCCTCCCATATACATATATATATATATATATATTCCTTTATACATTTTTCTTTCTTCTTCTTTCCTCTTGCCCTACTATTGTGCTTACCCATCGTTCACTGTTCATTAATGCCTCTCAGATACAATTCAATTTATCAAACACACCTCCATCGAATTTAGAACCCTTATATTCCCTGGTACTTATCATATTGCTTCCTCCTGCCTCTACCCCTCCTATGACCCCCAGGAATCATCAATCCCATCACTGTCTCCACCAGATTACCTATCTTGTATAGATAAAGAATGACAGAGAAAGAGGGAGAAAGAACTTACAAATAATCAAAATAATCACTAGTCTAACAAGGATCCTGACACAGAGCAGATAAATATATCTCTGCTAAACAGAGAGGAGGACATGTTATAATCATTCAGTTCAGTGCCCTTTTCATCAGGGTTCCATATCCTGGGTCCTGCTTAGGTAATAACACATAGACTCTTTTAGCCTTCAGCATTCTGAAAGGCACGCATCCTAAAAGCCCCCATTGTTAGTCAAGCACTCAGGCATGGAGCAGTCTAGTGACTTTCATTGTGACCCCCTTGTGAATTAGCCCCAACAAGTTCAGATGGGGCATCAAGTGCTTCCTACCCCCATGCCTACCCACCCCAGTCAGAAGTCTGTGATCATAAATTCGTCAGGGAGGTTGTAGTGTTGCTCCTATCACTGCTCTATTGTGCTCATCTCTGGGAATGAACAGCTCCAAGCAGGAACATTGTCCTCAAGGATTGGCATACCAGAAGGATGTCTACTCTCTCCCTCTCCCTTTCCTCAGTGCCATTTTCCTAGAAGTCCATTCCATTTCATTTTGGCCACTTCCAACTTTTCTAGATTCATACTTCGTACTTTCCAAGTTTCAATTATTGATAAGTGTTTTCAGTGATTCCATTTCATTTTCAGTCATGCCTTATCTGCAAATGAAGGTATTAAAGGCTTTATTCCCACAGATTTTACTCTATCCTCCACATCTACTTTGAGAAGTCAGCTTTCCTTGGTTATATTCAGTGTGACTTTAAACCTGAGGAGTTCATCTTCTGGCACCATCTCTGACAATGTTTGAATGCTATCCACAAGTTGTCAGTGGATAATTCCTGTGGGGAGGATAGCCTATTCCTTCTTTGTAGTCTGATTTCAGTCTGAAAGCTCTCTTAAAACCTGTTCCTATTAGGTCATCCTGCTGGTATTTAAAATAGCAGTGTTATAGTCTCAAGCAACATACCAGTCCTTCAATAGAGCAAAGTGATAGCCAAGTGATTTTTTTTCTATCCTTGATCTTAACTATAACTTATCTGAATTTTAAGAACATCTTCAGAACATATTTGAACCATCAAACATTAATGATAAAGACCTGATGAGCTGTGGTATTAAGATCAAGACATCAAGATCATCATTCATTAGAAGTTTAAAGGGCATTAAAAGGTCAGGAGAGAAAGAACAGATCAAAGGGGATGTCAGGAACTTCCTCTTAATCATAGAGCATGTAAGGCAAATGGAAGAATGATGAAGTAAAAGAGCTAAACAGAAAACTTCCTGGGAAACTCAAGAAGACAAAGCAAAATATTGAAACATGCAAAGATCTAAAGTCCTAAGACTGAAAGAAAGAACAGACTCAGCATTTCTTAAGGATTTCATTTTAAGGACTGAATTGAGTTTGATCCAAAATACGGTATTTGCCATTTTCTCAATAGCATGTGGAAGCTGAATATGGGATAAGGAAAAGTAGTAGAAGAATTGATGCATATGAATTGTGAGAAGCTGGAAGAGAATAATGAAAGTACCACGAACTGCCAAAAGAACAAACAAATCCGTCCTGAAAGAAGTATAACCAGAATGCTCCTTATAGTTGAGGATGGTAAAATTTCATCTCATGTACTCTGGACATGTTAGCAGAAGACCCAAGTTCTGAGAAACAAGCATTATGCTTGGTAGAAAAGAGGGTCAGTGAAAAAAGGAAGACTCTGAACAGGGTGGGTTGGCACAGTGGCTGCAACAATGGACCAAGCAAAACAGCAATTGTGAGGAGAGTACAGGACCTGGTGGTGGTTAGTTCTATTGTATATCGGATCACTATGAATTGGAACTGCCTTGACAGCACCTAACAGCAACAATAATATATATGTGTATTTTTCTTTTACTCACTAATATTTTGAATTCTATAACATTGGTTAGATTAATGATACTGCTCTTAGAAATACCAAGTGTCCCCTGCAGATTATCTATATTATTTCTCTAGAAATTGATAATCTTGCCTCTACAGTGAACTAGAGATACATATAAACCTTAGACATATGAATGGATTTTGAGCTCAAACTTAATCATAAGTCCTAATTTAAGAACAATTTTTTATTTTTTGGTCCTGCTCAATACTTCCCTCATGAAGTGAACACCGTAGACATGTGTGCTATAGCAAAGTGTGATGAAGAAATCAGATGATGCCCAGCTATCAGGAATAATAGTACCTGGGGTCTTAAAGACTCATCTTAAAGAAAGCACCTATTTAGGAGAGGTGTCAGCTAAGTCCATATAGAAGAGGCACACCAATCTGTGTTATAACAAGGGTTATAAGTAACAAAATTCAGGACCAGAAAAGAGAAATGTGCAGTAACTTAAATTCTGAGCACCTGGTTTTGAGAAGGGTATGGATGGTAGTGAAAGTCACAAATCAATTTGCAGAGACCCCATGTGGACTAAGTCTTAACTGAACTCCCTCAGATCATCGACGAGATAGGTGATTAGTTTTGTCCACATGCAGAGTTCATTGGAACAGTAATTACTGCAGATATAGTTAGCTTAATATTGAACATATTACCATCTGTTTTCCCTTTAGATCCATTTTTAAGTTGTTCCGGTGTCTGTTGCTTTCTGCTCTCATTTGGATTGAAGTTTACCTGTGTTTTGTTTGTTTGCTGCTATTTTTTGGGGGGCCCCCCCAAAAAAAAATATTTCATTTATCTGAAGTCCAGGATAGGTGAATCAATAAAGAGGGTAACTTGATTAATAGAACCTTAGGGCTATAACAGGGTGGGGGAGGGTTGGGAGAAATAAGGAGCTAATAATATGTATACAAAAATGAAGAAAATGACAAAAATTATGGTGGTTATCATTGAACAACTCTTTTTCATATATACACATCACCAAATTTTATAATACATGAAGTATGTCAGTGAAATGGGTTTAGAAAAAGAAAGAAAATCTTCGACCAGAGTATATTCTTAGACCTAAGATCCATGTGCTATGACCTCCCCACCCACTGGACCCAGGAGACAGAGAAAGCTGTCACATGCAAGATGGCTACAGTGGCAGCAGCACAATTAAGCAGCCTCGAGAGATGAGAAGGACAAAAGCAGCTGTGGAATGAGACCAGCAGATGACTTCAGCAGATTTCTTGACCCATAGAGCAAATGAGAACTCTGCAACTTAAATCAGGAGGCTTGTGGGCAGAGTGGAGTTCCTTTATAAACTTGCCAGTGGTAATAAAACATTTTGACCCTTACCAAGTAGGTTCGAGACCAGATCTAAGCAGTGCTATGAAAAGCTGAGAGCTATATTGGTTGGAAGTTGAATTCTGAGTTGTATCCTTTTATCTCCAAGTTGATCCTGATCTGATGCTTTCCTAATAAACTCCCCAGTTGTGTATAATGCCTGTGAGTTTTCTTGGCCATGGCAATGAATTATAATGGAGTTCAATTCAGAGAAGTAGAAGGTATCATGGCTGGTGTTAGAATTGATTTTTAAAAGTGGAGAGTGGAGGTATGTCTTCTTGCTACCACAAAAAAATGAAAATAGCGTTGTGCTGCTAGTGATTCTCTTTTATCATTTGGCAGTGAGAGGACTGCAGATATAACTAGCTTTAGTGTCAGAGATGATAATGGAGAAGTAGACAGGCACCAGATCATTTATCTCGAAGAACGTGATAGTAAAGTTGAATTTTTGTTCTGTATGAGCTAGAGAGTTTTTGCCCTGCCTGAGCTAGAAATTAAATACCAAAAGAGATTCATAATTCAATATATACATATGTTCAAAATGTGGCTTTAGCTTCTCAGTAGTGAATGTGTATTAAGATCATGTTATGGGCTGAGCCCTGGTGGCGTAG
Source organism: Nesogale talazaci (assembly GCA_004026705.1). Taxonomy (NCBI): domain Eukaryota; kingdom Metazoa; phylum Chordata; class Mammalia; order Afrosoricida; family Tenrecidae; genus Nesogale; species Nesogale talazaci. Next base: position 45 of record PVJH01018016.1, on the reverse strand, counting down.
TGGTTGTGTGTGGGACTTCAGCCCATGGGGCTGATGGTTCAAATG
>PVJH01018015.1:0-46393 GCA_004026705.1 Nesogale talazaci | reverse complement strand
CTTTTTCCCTCCCTCCCTCCCTCTCCCTCCTTGCTCATAAACTTTTGATAATTTATATTTTGTCATATCGTACACTATTTGATGTCTCCCTTCACCCACTTCCCTGTTGTACTTACCCCAGGGAGGAGGCTATATGTATATCCTTATAATTGCCTCTCACTTTCTACCCCACCTTGCCTCCACCCTCCCAGTATTGTCACTCTCACCACTGGTCATAAAGTGATCATCTGTCCTAGATTCCTCATGTTTCCAGTTCCTATATATACCAGGGTACATCCTCTGGTCTAGCCAGATTTGTAAGGTATAACTGGGATCATGATAGTGGGGGCGGGGGGGAGGAGGGGGGGGCGGGGAAGGAAGCATTGAAGAACTAGAGGAAAGTTGCATGTTTCATCATTGCTATATTGTACCCTGACTAGCTCATCTCCTCTCTAAGACCCTTCAGTACAGGTATGTCACGCTACCTAAAGTTGAGTTTTGGTTCCCTAATCTGTCCTCCCCCTCATTTACAATGATATCATTTTTTTAGTTCTTTGATGTCTGATACCTGATCCATTTAACATCTTGATGTTACACAGGCTGGTGTACTTCTTCCACGTGGGCTTTCTTGCTTCTGAGCTAGATGGCAGCTTATTTACCTGCAAGCCTTTAAGACTTCAGGGCTGAGCCCCAGTGGCGTAGTGGTTGTGTGCATGACTTTGGCCCACAAGTTTGGTGGTCATATCCAGCAACAGCTCTCCAGGAGCAAGGCTGAGCCTCCTACTCCCACCAGGGGGCAGTGATGACCACACACACACAACACACACACAAAAATACTTCAGATGCTATATCTTTTGATAGCTGGGCACCATCAGCTTTCTTCACCACGTTTGCTTATGCACACATTTGTCTTTAGCGGTATCAGGAAAGTGGGCACACAATGATATATTTTTTGTTCTTTGATACCTCATAACTGATCCCTTCAACCACCCATGGTCACACAGGCTGGTATGCCTCTTCCTTGTGGGTTTGTTGCTTCTGAACTACATGGTAGCTTGTTTACATTTAAGCTTTTAAGACCCCAGAAGCTATATCTTTTGAAAGCTGGGCACCATCAGTTTTTTCACCACTTTTTCTTATGTACACATTGTCTTCAGCAATCATGTTGGGAAGGTGAGCATTATGGAATACCAATTTAATAGAACTTGCATGAGGAAGTACTAGGGTGAAGGCCCAATGTCTGAAGTCTTGATTTTGGGTAGTGCCTTTTCAGTGCTACTTGAACTTGTCTTACTCATATGATATTGACATGGTTGAATGTTGACTGGTTCATTTTGATACAAGGACTCTGTGTATTATTTCCATCTTCTTTTTAAAGTAAACATTAATAACTTTGTTTCTATATATTTATTTCATCCAAGTGAGATCCTATTGTATCAGATTTCATTTCTCTTTATGACTGTATGTATATACTCTATTTTGCTATTCAATAATCTATGGATAGTTTGCTTTTATTTTTGTATGTTTGCTACATTTTCCCCCAAGATTTTACTGTTCATTTAAATTATTGGTATATATTTATTCAGAACATTTGCTTGCATTTTAAATATGCAATGCTTCTGTGTGTATTCATTTGTATACATAATCCTGTAATTTGTAACATTATTATTATTTTGCATTTAATGTATTCATTCACTTCACGGTGCAAATATGTGGGGTAGTTATTGGGACCCATTTTATACAGCGTATTACTTAATCCAGGCAGATATATAATTTTTACCAAAGATGCATAGCTCCTGAGTTCCGAGGTGGAAGCAGGTTTCAGGCTTTTTTTAAAAATCATTTTATTAGAGGCTCATATAACTCCCATCATAAAGCATACATCCATCCATTATCATCATTTTCAAGACATTTTCTTTCCCCTTAAGCCCCTGGTATCAGCTTCTCATATTTCCCCTCCGTCCCCACTGTCCCCTCTCCCATGAACATTTGATAATTTATAAATTTTTGTCATAGTCTATATAGCCCGATGTCTCCCTTCACACACTTCCCTGTTGTCCACACCCCAGGGAGGAGGCCATATGTAAATTCTTGTAATCGGTTCCCCTTTTTTACCACCTTTCCTCCACCCTCCCAGTATTGTCACTCTCACCACTAGTCCTGAAGGGATCATCTATCCTGTATTTCCCATGTTTTTGGTTCCTGTCTGTACCAGTGTACATTCTCTAGTGTGGTCAGAGATTTGTAAGGTATAATTGGGATCATGATAGTGGGGGGGAGGGGAGGAGCATTTAAGAACTGAAAGTTGTTTCATTGTTGCTACACAGCACCCTAATTGGCTTGTCTCCTCCCTGTGAGCCTTCTGTAAGGGGATGTCACTTCACCTATGGATGGGCTTTGGGTCCCCAATCTGTACTCCACCTCATTTACAATGATACAATTTTTAGTTTTTTGATGCCAGATACCGGATCCCTTCGTGGTCACACAGGCTGGTGTGATTCTTTCATATAGGCTTTGTTGCTTCCGAGCTAGATGGCTGATGTTTACTTTCAAGCCTTTAAGACACCAGACGCTGTATCTTTCGATAGTCGGGCACCATCAGCTTTCTTCACCCTTCACCACTTTTGCTTATGCACACATTTGCCTTCAGTGATTGTGTCCGGCAGGTAAGCATCATGGAATGACAATTTACTAGAACAAAGTGTTCTTACATTGAGGAAATACTTGAGTGGAGGTCCAATGCCCATCTGCTACCTTAATACTAACCCTATAAGAGTATGCACATATTTATTTCCCCATCATCATATATAAATATATTTACCTATGTACATGCCTGTTTTTAGACCTCTATAAATGCCCTTTGCCTTCCAGTTCTTTCCTCTATTTCCTTTTACTTTCCTCTTGTCCCACATCATGCTCAGCCTTTAATTGGGTTTCACTAATTTATTACATCACTCTTGATCAATCCCTATCAAGCTTCTCATGTCCACCTTGTCACTGATTTTGGATCACTTGTTCCCTTATCCCTGGGTTTGTCAACACCACTTCCTTTTTCCCCACCTCCCCATCTCCCATGTCCCCCAGGACCCATCAGTCCCATTGTTTTCTTATCTAGATAGACTCGCAGAGATAATAATAGTAACATTATTTCTTGCTTCTTGATCTGTGTCCCTAAAGTTGAGACTTCTCAAAACTTTTGGTCAAAATTATTTCCACTATCTTTCTACTTAATCTAGTCTATTATTCTATCTCCTGTAAATGAATAATTCATACTTTAAGGCCTTCATTCAATTTTTAAAATATATTCACTTCAGGCTTAAATTTCCTCTAAGTACTATTTTTCCCCCATGGCTCTTAATAATTTTTTTCATCATTTAGCTCTAAATTTTCCACTTAAACTCTTTTCTGATTTTGTGTAAATTCATATAAATATGCTTTTGTGTTCAACTTCCTTAAGAATTTAAAATTTAAATTTAAAATTAAAATTTCAGAGTTCATTGCTCTTTATTGCTAAGTAGCCTTCTATTGCACATATATAGTACAACTTGTTTATTCATTGGCGATGGATATGGGGTTGCATATTATTTTCCTATGTAGTTCAATACCTAACAGGGTGATTCTATTTATTATTGTTAATAAAAGGTTATTTTTCTTAGAAGTTTTAGCATAGGATGTCTTAATTTCTCTTTGAGAAAATTGAATTCTTGGGTCAAGGTCATGCACACTTTTAAGTTCACAAAAAATTGCCACAATTTTTCCCAAAATGGATTTGTGATTTTACATTCCAACTAGCAAAATTCACCATTCCACGTTTGTGTGTACATTTTGTTGTATCAAGAATTCAGCCATTAGACAAGAGTATATAGTATCTTAACTACTATTGTTTCCATGTTGACTAAATGATATTGAGCACTTCTTGTGCTTATTAGTTTTTAGTTTATCTTTGGTCGTGTATATATTCACAGTCTATCTTTTTAATTGGCTTTCTGTTATTCACTTGCTAGTGCAGGTAGACTAGAGAAACAAATTCAACCATAGTACTACTCAGGATATTTGCATTCCGAGAGATCTGCCTAAGGGCCCGATTGGAAGACTAAAGGAGGAGGAACTCTGTTTCTTTGGAAATCTTGAACTAGTGGTTGTTTTCAGAAGCTGGAAAAAATATGGAACCATGAAGTTAACTCCTCTTTGGAAGTGAATGTTAAAGGAAGCCTGAGGCAGGCTGAAATGCTTGCTAGGTGACCACCTGGATTTACTAATTGTTAGGTGGAAGTAGGAGAAATGCAGCAATAAAGAGATGGGTTGAGTTTGGCCACTGACACCTGTGGACTTGGTTCACAGGAAATAGAGAAGACAAGAGCGGTTTGACTGGTCTGAAGTTCGTGATCTGGCATGAGAGGGCTAGGCTTGTTGAGAATTTGTGATGAGACCATGGCATAAAGGGACGGCAACCGATGGATACCCTGGTGAGACTGCCCACATTTAATTGATTGGAACCCAACCAGATGAAGAGAAGATGTTTGAGCCTGTGGATTGGTGCATATTGCTGCAGACTTTATAGATGGCCTGTCCTGATTTGACTTTGCTTATGGACTTCACAAGGTTCCAATTGAAACATCAAGAAATATGACTGTTCCCTCAGAGCACTGGGTTGATATAGAAACTGGGCAATATAGAAACTGATACCCAAAATTGGGGTGATAAAGGCACAAAGTGGTTGGCTTACAAACTCTTGTAGGTGGGGGAATATATATTCATAGGATTATAGGATCAAGGTGTAGGTATTATCCAACTACAGTTGTTAGGCATAGGATATTTTTTTACTTACAGAATGTTATTTTTAAATGATGGTGGTACATGTTGAACCATATGCATTTTAGCTTTTATCCTGTTAGGTACAGATATTATTTTATTATTGTTTGAAAATTACATATGGTTACAAAGTTATGTGAAAGTGTCAAACTAACAAGAGGTGATCTGTGGCAGTCATGTACTCTGGTGTCAATTTCATGATTGGGAGTGGTCTAACCTGTCTAGCCTGTCAATCTGGGGATATTCAATGAGACTTCTGTGTGGGCGTGGCTTTCTTCTGAGAATTCTGGCTGAATTTCCCCCCTGCAGGTGAGAGACTCATGATTCAGTTCCTTGGAGACGTTCTACTGACAAGACACAAGGCTAATTCCCTGTGAGACATCCCGGAACCAGACCTCTGAAGCCAGGAAAGCCACGCAGAGAATTCTTCCAGTGTTGAGCTGCTCAAGAAACTAGAGAGGCCCCTGCCAGCACTGAAATGCTTCTACCACCACTGGATACACAAAACTGCACCCACTGGCCTGTGATTGTCCTGGCACCATTTCACGTACCTCATGGAATCTGAAGACTTTATAGACTGGTACCGAACATATGGGCTAATATCAGACTTGTGGGCTTGGACTGGATTGGGTTGCTTTCTCAATGCCCCATTCTTCTTGTAAATAAACCTCTTCCTTATATACACATACGTGTTTACGAATTTGTTTCTCTAGTCTATCCGGACTAACACAACTTGTATTTATATCTTCTGGATATAAATCCCCATCACATTTTTGGTGTATTTTTTTTCCTAGTCTATAAGATTAGCTTTTTCAAGCTGAGCCCTGGTGGCGTAGTGGTTGTGTGCGGGACTGCAGCCCATTGGGTTGCCAGTTCAAAACCAGCAGCAGCTCTCCACAAGCAAGACTGGGCCTCCTACTCCCACCAGAGGGTAGTGATGCCCGCCCCCCACCCCCCCAAAAAAAGATTAGCTTTTTCACTTTAATAGGATCTTATGATGAACATTTGATAGCCTAATAATTTATTCTAAAACTACTGATGTATCAAATTATGAGTATAAAGATATTATCATCTTACAATTAGATCTATGATCAACTATAATTAGCTTTTGTAACTAGCATGACAAAGGGGTTAGAATTGTTTTTCTTCATATTGATATTTAGTTGTTTCAGAAATATCTGGTTCAGACTACTTCCTACATCAAATAGTAAGGATTCTGCCATAATCAGTTGATCACGTGTGTTAATTCCACTAGCCCTATTTTCTGTAATTTTTATATTAAAACTTGATTTTCTGTAGTCTACATCCTTCGGCTTTGCTATTTTTGTGTTTTTTGGCATCACTGCCCTCGTGGTGGGAGTAGGAGGCCCAGCCTTTGCTCCGTGGAGCTGGAATCGAACCTCCGTCCCAGTGGACCGCAGTCCCACGCACAACCACTACGCCACCGGGGCTCAGCCCCGGCTTTGCTATCTTTAAAGCCTTTTTTGGAACCTTTGTAATAGCTTGTCAATTCTACAGCACCACCACCCCGCCCCAATGGTAATAGTGATCATTTTGGTTTTGTTCCTGGATCTTTGGGGGCCAAAGTACTTAGTAACTTACTTATACTAGTTACACCTTTTGCACAGGTTTTATCTCTTTAGGACTGTCCTATTTCAGTTTGCAGAAGGGTGTGGGAGGCTGCTTTTTGTCAAGTATTGTTGCCGTATATCAAGAAATGATGGTACTCCTGTCCTTTTGGAACTTGTTTCATAAGCTTATGCAAAAATCATTCTTCCTCAAATATCCTAATGCCATCTTCTAGAAAAGGCTTTCATTGGGAGGGGGGGGACTTTAATGTTCAATTAAAGGATGATTTTCTCTTTTGAGTCAGTTTCGATTCTATTTCCCTAATATTTAGTTCATCCAAGTTGCGTGGGTTATTCTTCATATTTCTATTATCCTTTTGTTTGTAGGATCTTCAATAATTTACCTTTCATTTCTGATATTGATTAAGTATTTTTTCCAGAATAACTTTAAAATTTCTTATATTTTTATTAGGGGTTATCTCATCACAATCCATTCATCCATTGTGTCAAGCCCATCTGTTGCCATCATTCTCATTCTATTTGAGTCCTTGCTAGCTTCTTCTCCCTCCCTCCTAAACCCTTGATGTTATATATATTTTCATCTTTCATCATCCTGTTGTCCTTTGCCCACTTTCCCCTTATTTGTCCCCCTGAGAAGGGACTATATGTTGGTCCTCATACATAGTTTTATCTTGATTCATCTTGCTAAGGTTTTATTAACTCAAAGGGTTTATATTCTCAAAAAGCCTTTATCATTGATTTGTTTTCAATTTCTTGGAGATCATACTCTTTTAGAGGTATAAATTATGACTACAGCCTTTGGCTTATCTGAAATGAACGTTAGTGGCACAATGGGTTAATCATTAGCAGCAAATGCGATCGGCAGTGCAACCCTGTTGGCTGCTCCCTGGAGAAGGACTGAGTCTTTGGAAGCCCTATGCAGCAGTTCTATTGTGTCCTATGAGGGTCTTTAGAATTTAGAACTACTTGACAGCAGTGGGCTTCCCTTCAAACACTAGATACATGCCACATTATCATTTAGAGTAAAATGTTTCCTAATTTCTCCTGTAACTTTTTCCTCATAGTTCACAGTCACATATTTGAGTGTTCTAGATACCGCACTTCTCTTCCAATTTCTTTTAGCTAAAAGTCTGAAACTTCCTGAGACTTGTTATATGCCTCATCATTATGGTCTACCCTTGTGAGTGTCATGTGAACAATAGGTTTATTGAGCATATTTTATAACTGCCATTAGGGTCTAGGTAATTGCCTGACAGTGTTGAGATCTTCATCCCTGTTAATTTTCCCGAGGCAGTGTTAAATATCAATCTATACTTATTTCTGTAGGACTTTTCCACACCCACTTTTGTTGTGCATTTTGAAGCTTTATTAAGCATGTTTATATTTAATCCAAACTAGATTCCCCTCGTTTGTTAGGACTCTGCTATTCTTTGTCTTCCAAGTACATTTTATTAATATAAACCACTCAAAATTTACTATTCTTGCATTTTTTTTTTCATAGAATTGGGCGTTTCATTCTGTTGTTCAAGGATTGCTGAGTAGGTATAAACCTGAGGGGCACCGAACATATTCGCCTATTCTTTCATCTTCCCACCATTAGTGTATTTGTTTTGAATGTGATTCTTGGTTTGTTATTTGACATCACAGATGTAGACCTTTTAACTATATTCAGTTCACTTACCGTATTATCAATAGTATGATTTTTTTTTTGGGGGGGGGGGGGCATCACTGCTCTCCGGTGGTGGGAGTAGGAAGCCCAGCCCCACTGCTGGAATTGAACCTCCGTCCCAGTGGGCTGCAGTCCCGCGCACAACCACTACGCCACCGGGGCTCAGCCCCAATAGTATGATCTTTGAAGTCATTTAATTCCATGTGTCCATGCCTTCTGTAATAAATTTTGGATCTTTTTTTTTCCTAGATAACTTGAACCTAAATTCCGTATAGACTGGTGTAGGAGCCAAGTTCTCAGCACAGTTTCAGTGCAGTTTTTGTGGTAAAATTAGGTGCCTCGGCTGATATTCGAGTGTATACGGTAGTTTTTCATAGTCATCTCATGGCATTTGGAGCATTAAAAGTGTGAACAAAACAGGTTCGAGGGAAACACTCAGTGGTGTTTATTCCAATCCTTTGTTCAGTATAAAGAATTTCTACATAAATCTATTAATCTGTGCACCCAATAATAAATTAACTGACAGTGACAACCGATTTCTCTTAAAATCTCTACTTTCCAGTTAAAGAATATGGTATCAGATATCAGATCCAAATTTTACAACATAAATCTGTCTCCAGTCTGCAGCAATGTACTACTCGCTTGTGTCTTTTGAGTGTAAGCAGCGAGTTAATACCAGCCCCTTCGATCTAGCTTTGTAGACAACAGCAGTGAGAAGCTGAAGGAATAATAACCACACTTTGTCAAATACGGAAAACAAACAAAAAGTGCAGCAGAAACTCAAAAGGTCATATTAACATGGGCAAGATTACTTAAAAAAGAAGCTTAATAACAACGTCTAGAGTATACTGCACAACTGGAGAACTATTTGTCCTAAGAGGCTGAGTTCATGAGCGTTTACATCATATCTTTATAATTATCATTAAAAATATAAAACCAAATAAAAGGTTTATGTAACAGCGATTATAATTGTGTGTGTGTTTAAAGGGCAGAATTCAGGTGACACACATTTTGCTTTCCAGTAGAGAAATTCTGTCAAGTTGGTGAGAGTTCTCCAAAAAAGTTGAATAGACTTATGTTAAGACAACATGTGTATTGAAAGTAGCAATTTTATTTGAGTTAAAATTATTTACAAAAAACCCAAAGACATACTTCATGAAACTGGTACAAACTATTTTTTCCTGCCGTTGGCTTTTGCTCCAAAGATCACAGCTGAGAAATACTGTATAAAATAAAAATAGGATTGGATTCAGAAAAGTACTCTACTGCTCTAATTTCCAATTGGCAATATTTACAGAAATATTTACAGTGGAAAAAAAGGTTACTTTAAAACTTTAATTTGCAAGTCAGCCTCAAGTACCCTAAAATGCAGAGTTCTCTGAGGGTTAAAAACACACAAATGCACTGCAGTTTGTGAGGTGATTTCTCCCCCACCCCCCACACCAAAACCTGCATCTCAATTAGTGCTTGACAATTAGTTATTACAAAAACAAAAGGAAACTGTTAAACACTGAGGTAAATCAATTTTCAAATGTTTACCAGTGTAACAGAAAAAAAAAGAAGTTTGCCCTGAATCTAAACCAAATGCTTTTTAATAATATTTCTTACCATCTGCCACAAGTGATTTTCACCAAGTCTGTTCCTTTTCTAAAATACAATGATTAATAAATATCAATGTACTTTTCCATTAAAATATAGTTAAGTAACATAATCTTAAGGATCTGATTTTCACTGATAAGCTCATTTAAAAAATGGTTTAAGTAGGTCTTATACTTAGGGCAAATACAATCTTAAGACTCTTTTCCAAGTGACACTGGCACACTATGTTCTTCAAAGGTGGTAAGTGGGGACTGGGCTGGATAGTTTAAAAGGAAGAAGAAAACAATTTGCCTGGAATCAGTTACTTCCTTATAGATTTCCCAACAATCTGCATTATCAAAAATAGGAAGACAATAGAAGGCAGCCACTGCATTAAAAAACATTACAGCTGGCACTGATACAAGAGCCCCGATTTGTCACTTTATACAAGGAAATAACAAAGTCTAATTGGGTATTAGACTTTTAGCTATTTTCCCAATACACACCAAACTAATATTTTTATGGCTTCAAGTTTTACAAACCCAATGAAGAAACATGATATAACTACCATAAAGTATTTCAAATTTTTAATGAAATAGTCTCCGGAAAGCCGGCAATTTAGCCAAAATTTACCAAAAAAAAAAAAAAAGAAAATCATGTAGAGCCAGTGTTCAGAATAATAATGCAAGAAAATTTTGCAATGTTGTGAACTTAAACATATAAAGTGTTTGGTGTGTTCTATAATAGCTTTCCAAACACCACACTGGTCTAGGAATGAAGAAGCCGAACAAAAAAAGGATCTGCTTTAATGAGCAATTTAAGGCTTTGCACTATGCAACTGATCCTGTCACTCTTTAGAAGAATATACATGTTCTCTGGAAACCTGAATTCCACATTGGTGTTTTAGCTTCCCTACATTTATCGAACTGAACATTAGAAAATATATCTAGAGTTTTCCCTCAAAACCTAACAATGTTTCAAGGACCTCAAGTGTAAACTACCCTGGGTTTGTTTATTTTGCTTCATCCTTTAGGAGGGCACATCACCTTATATTAATTATAATCCTTCAAACTTAACTGGTTTTCTTGCACCTATAGCTACTGACACATTATGAAATTGAGCATGTTCATGGTCTCCAAAGTGAAAAATAGTCCAACAACCCAAACCTAATCAATAATAAAAAAATATACTATTAATCCCTTGTGTCTTTGGATTCCATCTAGTTTTAAATATAGACAATAGTTCAGGGAACAACAAGCCAAAAAATTCACAAAATTATTAAAAGCTTTATTTACGATTGGAATCATTCAACAACAACAACAAAAAAGCAAAAGCAAATGAGCCTGAAAAAGGAACTAAGCTGTTGTCCAGAATGTCCTCAGAACATTCAATACCTCAGTAGCTAAGCTGCCTTTGCACCTGGCTGGCATGACAACAGTGGCTCAACACACACAGCAGTTGCACTAACAGCAGCACAAATTATCCCCTTAAAACTTGCCCAGAAGAAAGCAAGAAGACAAGGGGAGGGCATAAACTCTGCCAAAATAAGTGTATTTAAATACTGCATGGGATTGTTAACAGCCTGAACCTTTTCCCTCATTTTTGATAGGTGCAGATTGTGATGTAGTAACTGTCATTTAGCAAACGCAGAGTGCATGACGAAGAAATCAGGTGGCCTTAAAAATCCAAACACGAATGATACTGATGAATGTTCTTGGTATTTCTTCAAGGAAGAACTTCTTTCATGACTGTTCTTTGTCTAAGGGTAGCTCCAGCATTACCGAGTACCTGAAGCAAAGGTAAAGCAGCTAGCAGTGTTCCAAGTATTCAATCACTCTAGAGATAGATTTCTGGCCCGTGGTTCCAACAGCACACTGATAAGGGGAAAATGACAGTTAATGCTTGAGAAACCAACACTTTCCATTTTACTATACTAATCAGAGCACATCAGGATTCAATTTCTGGGTTTTATCACATGATCAATACATTTTGACATTATAAACAGCAATTATTATAAAGACAAAGAATTAAGAGAATCCCTTTTACTTTTCATTCATTATGACCATTATTCATATTTCTAGATCATTAATATATTTTACTTAATAACTTAATAACTTCAAGTTAGTTGCAATACAAACTACTTACAGTAAGATTCATGAAGCTGAGGAATTTTTTGAGCATCTCTGTCATTATTGAAAAGTCCCCTTCTGGCAGGTATTCTCGAACAGTGGTCACATTGATCTGAGCAAACAGAGAAACATGGTAGGTCAGCCCTACACAAAACATGAGCTTGCCCCGTGTTGGTTTATAAGTATATCCTGTTAGAAACCAGCAGGGTCCTTGAACTCCAAATTAGCATTCAGTTTCCCTTTCCACATTCAACATTCTGAATGTGTGAGGCAGTGTGTGAGACAGGAGGAAAGGTAGGGAAGAACAAGGTATAATGTGGAAGGAGAAAATCCTTTCTCTATCCCAGTCACCATCACTGAAAGGGGGGAAAGGTAATGACAGCTAAGGCTACCAAGAAACATCTGTAGGCTTATGATGGGGCTTCAGAGATACCATGGAAAACAAAATCAAAGACTCCAAATTTTGACACCCCCTTAGATACTCTCCCTTTCTGAAACACCTTAGATCTGATCTGGTTTTTAATACTTTGTTGATTTTTAAAATCGTTTTATTGGGTGTTTTATTTATTTATTTATTTTAGTTTTTTAGGCATCACTGCCCTCTGGTGGTGGGAGTAGGAGGCCCAGTCTTTGCTCCTGTGGAGCTGGAATTGAACCTCCATCCCAGTGGGCTGCAGTCCCGTACACAGCCACCACGCCACCGGGGCTCAGCCCTGGGTGTTTTATTTTTGTGTGTGTCTATCTCCTTTTACAATGTCATAGGAGATCACAGAATTTTTCCTTTTGTTGTCAAAAATGCAGACAAACTATAAACTAATCCATCATAAAAAGAACATGCAACCTGCCTAGAAAACTGCGGCTTCATTATTATTTTGAAAAAGTTAAAACATTTGAAAAATAAAAGGAACACCTCTCCTCAAAAGGACTGTCTATATTACAAAGCACTAAAGAAAATAGGTAGTCCAAAAGGTGTGTACTTCTGATTTAATTTTTGGTGGAAGCACAGTGGCAGACCGCATGATTCCTCCAACCCACTTTTGAAATTCTAAGGAAAGCAAAATACATGGGACACAGCTATAGTTCCAGAGAGAAGCTCAACAAATGCTGCTGAAGTAGTCATGGTACTAAGGTATAATTTATTAATCACCTACATTCAAACTAAGCCTCCCACTGCAAGTCACCAGAGACCCCCAACTGTGACCCAAAGCACAAATTCATTTCTACTAAGTAAAAAAATCATGCAGTTATTTCTTGGAAACTATATCTATGGCAAATAGTATAGTTAAGAGCATCTGCAATGTTAAATAGAAAATTAAAGAAAAGCGATCTTAAAATGTCATTTTCAACCAGTTTCTGGGATAGCAGCACGACAGAGAAGTGGGAAGGATTGGTTACGGTATCTCAGTGAAGTAGCGGTTCTCAACCTTCCTCCTGTTGCGACACTTTAACAGCTCCTCATGTTGTGAACCTCCAACCATAAAATTATTTTCGTTGCTACTTCACAACTGTAATTTTGCTACTGTTATGAATCAGGTGAGCCCTGTGAGAGGGTCATTTGACCCCCAAAGGGGTGGTGAACCTACAGGTTGAGAACCTCTGGGTAAGACTCTGCTGCGACAAGTCTACATCTAGAAAAGAATAAAACTGCTAGAGTCTATGTTTGGAATGAAAGTACTTCCTTTGCCCCAATCAAATAATAATCTACTAACACTACAGAATTAAACATAGTGAGAGGGCTGCTGGGAAGGACAGCCATCCATTTTCTTATAAACAGAGAACCAGGCAGAAAAACAAAAAGGCTTGTACAACAAAACTGAAGCCCTGAGGCAGAGATTAGAAGAAATATAACCACTAGAACTGGAGTGCCGTGGTGCTGTGAAGAACGCGATTGTGTCTGTTACTACACAAATTGATGTAGAAATACCTCAACAGGCACCCACTGTGGCAACTACTCAGATGTGTCTTTTGAACCGAAGAATGAACTCACAGCCCAACAAGCAGCAAAGCTGATTTGGAAAGGAAGGAAAAGCACCTGCTGCAGCAGCTGTAGACTCCCATGAGTCGCTGTTGAATGAACTGTGTCTAGGGGACTCTCCTCAGGTGCAGGGCATTGGCCATGCTCTTCCCTCAGCTGGGTCTGGCAGAGTCATGGACAGGGAAGTGAGCATGCAAAGGGTCAGCAAAACAAAGGTCAGCAAAAAAGCCTTCAGTTGGTTGACTTTGGAGGTTAGACTCAGCAGAGGGGTCTGATGCCAGCAGGCTTGAGACTGAACTCGTCCTGCCCGTTGGGACCTCCTTTCACAGACATCCTGATGCTCTGCACGCTTCTCGCAGGACTTCTTTGTCCTCACTCTGTCCGTGGGCACACAATCTCCAACCCCCACTACTGCCCCCAAAGCACAATAAAGCATTATTGTTTTAAAAAGATGTGAAACATCAGCATGAAGACAAAATAATGACAATTTGCAAATTGTTATGGGTTCATGGGGGAAGGATGAGGAACTATGGGGAGCTGGTATTGGGGGTCTAAGTAGAAGGATGTTTCGAGAATGATGGTGGCAACAAATATGCAAATGTGGTCTGCATACCACATTTGACGTATGTATTGATCATTGGAGGAAGGAGTTGCAATAAAATGATTTATAAAACAAAACAAAACAGAGATGTGAAAAAATATGACCTGTTTGGGAAATTAAAAGTATCCTAGGGCTATCAGAAATACAAAGTTTGGAGGAAATTTGAAGCAGTCTGAACTTAAGAGTCTTGCAATAAAAATTTTAAGCCATCAATTCCATAAGTGAGCAGCAACTTACAGGAAAGGGTTGTTTGATCAGAATTGATTTGATAGTGGCAATGAGAAAGAATCCAGGAACAGAGAATTAGGGAGCAGGAAGGGCAGGACAACCTGGGGAGACTGACTGATCTTTTTTTTGGGGGGGGGAGGGGGGCGGGCGGGCGGGGCACCCCTGCTCTCCAGTGGTGGGAGTAGGAGGCCCAGCCCCACTGCTGGAATTGAACCTCTGTCCCAGTGGGCCGCAGTCCCGCGCACAACCACTACGCCACCGGGGCTCAGCCGACTGACTGATCTTGTAATGCATCTGTTGCACATGGTAAGAACTAATGGACAGTGGAAATGAGACTGGATACTCCTTAGCGGCTTCTGCCCACTACTCAAACATAATGCAGCATCAACAGGAAACAAGCACCTGTTTCCTTGTCTCTAACTTACATTAGGAAAACCAATTTCCTTTCAATCTGAAGATATCACCTTGCTTGCCTTTTGGGGAATAAAGTGGGATGGGGTGCTGTTAATTCATAATCCTTAAGACAATGAAGATAATTTAGACCCTACAACTTCTTAATAAGCCCTACAATTTATGAACCTTATAATCTTTTCAGATACAGTAATAAAAACAAAACTAAGAATTCATTAACATGGGGAAAATTGCCCAAGCTGTAGTTATAACACAAGTTAATTTCAATAAATATGACTTAAGAAAGAACATGGCTCCCATTAGGGTAAAGACAAAACAGAATATCTAAAATTCTTTAAATTTCATTATGAGGCATGTTGCTATCTGAGACCTCTTCCTCTTCCCTTTTGTTTCAGTTCTCATCTGTTATTCACGTGTTAGCATGGGCAAAGAAGCAAAAGTTATATTATTGGAGACTGAGATGAAGAGCTTGCAAGATCTGCCGTGGCAACGATAATTTTATGTCTCGAAAGTGCCAGCAGTCCAATCTAGAATTGCTACTGTAGACTGGCAATAAATAAGAGTAGAGAGAACAGAGCTTGATAGGAATGAAATAAACAAGAGAAATACCTGGAAAATGAGAAGCGTTCTGAGGATTAGATACAGAAAACAATACAACAAAAAAAGCTCACATGTGTGGGAATAGATAAACCTATTTATAAGGAATAAGCACTTCTGACTAAATTCTTCCTGTTATTCTTACACTCTTCATTCAATCCTCCAGCTTCTTTAAAAAAAAAAAAAAAAAAAGACCTTTTCGCCTATTAAAACTAACCCTCCACTCTTTCTTAGGGGCCCTACAGGTCTAATGGAATGATTAAGCATTAGGCTGCTAGATGAAAAATCAGTGGTTTAGGGCTGGGCCCCGGTGGCGTAAGTGGTTGAGTACGGGACTGCTGGTCGCAGGCTTGGTGGTTCAAATCCAGCGGCAGCTCATCCAGAGCAGCGCTGGGTAGCTCCCACGACCACCAAAGGGCAGTGATGTGCGCCCCCCCACCCCCCCGCAAAAGAAAAATCAGTGGTTTAAGGCCAGCAAGTGGCTCAACAGAAGAAAAGGCCTGCTGAACTGTTCTTGTAAAGATTTCAGCCCAGGAAACTCTATGGGGCAGTTTTTCAAGGTGATTATTATGTTAGAATCAACTTAATAGCATATAGCAATCATTCTTTCTTGCCTTGTGAACACTAAGTTTTAAGCATCCCTTTCTTTACGAGGACTTGAAGGACTTAATAATGAAGATCAAAGATTGTGGCCTTCAGTATGGGTTACAACTAAACGTAAAGACCAACATCCTCACAGCTGGACCAATAGGCAATATGATGATAAATGAAGTAAAGGTTGGAGATGTCAGGAATTGTGTTTTGCCTGAATTAACAATCAATGCTCACGGAAACTGCAGTCAAAAGATCGGAAGACATACCGCACTAGGTACATTTACCGCGGAAGACCTCTTCAGAGTACTGAAATGCAAAGAGGCTTCTTTGAGGACTAAGGTGCACCCGACCCAAGCCATGGTATTTTCAACGATCTCATGCATATGAATTGTATGTTCAAGAAAAATACTCATAAGTACCATGGACTGCTAAAAGGAAAGCTGTCTTGGAAGAAGTACAGCCAGAACACTCCTTAGAAGCAAGGATGGCAAGACTTCATCTTAACCATCTTGGACATGTTCTCGAGAGAAACCAGTCCCTGAAGATGAACCCCGTGTTTGCTAAAGAAGGGTCTCAAGAAAGAAGGCGGCCCTCAAGGAGTTGGACAGGCACAGCGTGGCTGCAACAACGTGCTCACGCACAGCAACAACTGTGCAGATGGTGCAGGACTGATAAGTGTTTCATTCTCTTGTGCACAGGGCGGTATGAGGAACCGACAGGATGGCGATTACCACCCCGCCACCCAATTTAAAGGCAAAACCCAAAATTACTCTCTCCGTATACTAATTAGACTCATTTTCCTGTTACTTGCATGGAAAAAGGATCCCAATAATCATACCCTTCTACTCTGTGCTGAGTCAAACTGCTTTGGAGATGCACATTTCTTTTAAGTAAAAAATAATGATAAAAATCATTAAAAAAAAAAAAAAGATGACCTCAACCACTCAAGAGTAATTGTTTTTCTAGCAAGGAGTTGGGTCAGGCAAAAGCATGCAACCTAAAAGGCTAGCTAATATGAGACCATGTCCTATGAGGGGAGGTTCTAAAAAAGTTCATTACTATTAACTACAGTACAAAACACATTGCTAAAGCCAGTATGGGACAATGCAGAGAGCAGATAAAGGATAAAACAACCGGAAGAAAACTGTAGCATTTAGTGGCTTTTTTTTGTTAGGGGGGCGCATCACTGCCTCTGGTAGTTGTGGGTGCTACCCAGTGCTGCTCCTGAGAGCTGCCGCTGGATTTGAACTGCCAAGCCCGCGGGCCGCAGTCCTGCCACTGGGGCTCAAGCCCAACTGTAGTGTTTAAAGATGGACATTATCCAAGTACCTGATGACATAAATGAAATAAAGTCATACAAGACTTTTCTATTGTGTTTAAGCCAACTGAAGCTATGTTTTATAAGTTTCCTTAACTCCAACAATAGGAGTGGATTCATTTATCAGTGAAGAGCATTCTCATCCAATCCAAAGCACACTGACTTTGAAATGCACCTTGACAAAGTTCAACAATCAAATGAGTTTTTTTTTTTTATTTTTTTTTGGCATCACTGCCCTCTGGTGGTGTCAAATGAGTTTTAAACACTATAAGGTTTACCATGATTTTTAATTCAATTTTATGTATGTAAACATTCCTCCCTCTCAACATTAGAAATTCTCTGATACTCTTAATTTTCACAATAGTATTTTTATATCATCAACAGCCTAATTCTGAAAACTATTTTCAGTTCTATATAGTAAGAATCAGTTCGGCACAAGAAAAAAAAAAAGAACCAGTTCATCTCAGCTCAAGTAAATCCTCCACTGGAGATGTTTACTGTGTTGAAAAATAAAGTTAAGTAATTTAAAAGAAGCTATTGCACTTTTGAATATTTCTTGCTAAATTTTTCATCATGTATAAAACAGGCTTCTAAAAAGTTAAATACTACAGCCATCCCAAAGTCTTTCAGAAACATTTTAAATAGGAAAAAGTGTGACACTTCGTTGAATGATTTACTTACCGGACTCTCCTGGCAGAGACAACCAAGAAGCAGTGCTGTGTATGAGGCCACGATGCAGTCTTCCATGTGTTTGCCAGCATGCTGAAGGGCTGAAAACATTTACCTAATTTTAATAGTAGTTCAAAAATAAAAATCCCCATAATTATTATTTTGTTATCAATTATTTTGTTGTATTGTTTAGAATTGCTGGACATCAACCAATAGCACTAGAATATTTGGAAATGCATATGTAAAAGGGTCACCTTAAAAAAAAAAAGGTCACTGAGCCCTGGTGGCGTAAGTGGTTGAGTGTGGGACTGCGGCCTGCGGGCTTGGCGGTTCAAAAACAGCGGCGACTCTCAGGAGCAGCGCTGGGTAGTGCCCACGACCACCAGAGGCAGTGATTGCCCCCCCCCCCCCCCAAATAAATAAAAATAAAAAATAAATAAAATTTATAAAAAACAAAAAAAAGGTCATCTAATACAATAAAAAGTAACAAAAAAGTAATTCAAAACAAACCACCAACCTACACCGAATAGCTAAACTCTCAAATTTCTTAAAAATGACATAGGAATAAGTCTTCATGTGGTTAAGGTATTAGTTTCTTGTAACTATAAAAGCATATATGATACAAGAAAAATACTTATAAATTATATTTGACCAAAATAAAATCTTTTTTTTCCCTTCCTTTTTCTTCTTTCACATCACTGCCCGCGTGGGAGAAGGAAGCCCAGCCTTGCTCCTGGAGAGCTCCTGCTGGATTTGAACAGTCAACCCTGTGGGCTGCAGTCCCACACACAACCATTGCACCACCAGGGGCTCAGTGCAAAATAAAAATTCTGTATGCTTCAAAAGACACCATCAGACTTTTAGAATTAAAATTTCAAATCATGTGAGTGATATGTGACTAGTATCAAGTATATATAAAGTCACCTTATAACAACAACAAAAAAAGGACAAATAATTTCATTTTAAATCTAAAATGGGAAAAGGATTTTGAAAAACATTTCTCTAAAGAGATAAAAAAAATTCATTAGGCACATGAAAAGATATTCAACCTTAGTAGCCATGAAACCACAATGAGCTATCACTTTAGAACCAAGTAGGATGATGAAAACAAAAATAAACTTAAAAGAAAAATTATAACATGTATTACTAACATAGAGGAGAAATTCGAAATCTCTCAGTAAGTTGCTGGTGGAACTGTAAAATCCAGCTACTGTGGAAAAGAGTTTGGTAGTCCCTCAAAAGAAGTTAAGAATAGACAACCCAGGCTGAGCCCCGGTGGCGTGGGCTGAGCCCCGGTGGCATAGTGGTTGTGCGCGGGACTGCGGCCCACTGGGACGGAGGTTCAATTCCAGCAGTGGGGCTGGGCCTCCTACTCCTACCGCCGGAGAGCAGTGATGCCAAAAAAAAAAAAAGAATAGACAACCCGTATAACCTAGCAATTTCACTTCTAACTATATATTCAAGAGAAATGAAAACATGTCCATACAACAACTTATATGAGTGCTCACAGCAAAGTATTTATAATAAACAAAAAGCAAATGTTTAATAATAACTAAATAAACAAAATATGGTATACACATTTATGGATTGTTCATCCATAAAAGAAAAAAGGACTAATACATCTGTAACTTGAGCTAATCATGAAAATACTGTGCCAAGAAGCCCATCACCAAAGATCATTGAAGTTATTATGAAATGTCAAGATGTACCAGTACTTTCATTGGAAGTCCCTCTCTCCCTGGGAATTTTTCCTTTATAGTATATATTCGTTTTATTTCAACAGTTTTCTCCCCCTAAAAACTGATGAACAACCAAAAATATCATTAAAACAAAGGAAACATAGCAACTTAAGATACTGAGAAAATGAAAGACTTCTTACAACACAAGAAGTAACATTTGACAAGTCACCATAAATGAAAGCACATAAAGCTATATGAAACCAACTAGAATTGTTGAGGATCAATCCCTAGCTGTGTAAAGCTTAATTGTTTAAATGATTCTTAATTTTAAATTAATTTGCAAATGACTACTCTATAGAACTTGACTTAATCATGAAGTATGGCAGTTCTGATGCAATAAATACTATGCTTGATAAGTAAAGACTAGGTTATTATTCCCTGTTAGTGGCCTGCTACGTGCCACTGGAAAATTATTCCTGTAATTTTATAATGATATAGACTTAGAGACTGATATAGAACTTATATTTTGAAAATTAAAAAAGGGCTACTCTGGTAAACCGCTTCTCTTTGCCCTCAGTTAAGTGGAAAAAAGACCCAGGAAGGTATGCTGTTTGGGAAGACCTGTCAGGGGTCTGGTCTTAAACCTACCCAGTATTGGGAAGCTATAATCCTTCTACCGTCCTTGACACTTGTGGCAATTTATGTGTTAACAACTTGATTAGTAATAAGGCAGACGTTATGTAATCATCCTGTTTTGTGATCTGATGGTTCAGAAAATGAGACTTGGGGACTTGGGAATTAAAGACTCTCTGGATGATATAAAGGAGATATATTGCAAAGACATGAATTTTGGTGGCCCAATATGGAGTATTGTGGATTTAATTGTGACCCCCAAATTATCAGGTAAATCCTAACTCTTATCTATGAGTTTTCTTTGTTATTTTAACCACACAGGATTAGCATAGGGTATGTCTTAAATCAATCTATTTTGCAATATAAAAGATTAAACAAGTGAGAAAAGCAGTGACAAGATAGATACATGCTAAACTACATGAAGAATACCCTCTAAGCTCAAAGAGAGTCAACAGAGAGAAAAAGGTATTCTCTTACAGGCAGTACCTGAATTCAGAATTCTAGCCAATGTGAGAAAATTAATGTCTCTGTGGAAGCCAAAGGGGTGGGGTGGGGGCTGGGGCAGGCAAAAGGGAGAAAGAAGGGAGAAGGGTCAGGGCTGGCTTAGCCATACTGTTCCAAAAACAGCATGCCCACCACTCTGTACCTTCCTGCTTTCAGACTGTTAGGGAACCAGCAGCAAACTACTTAAAGATAACTGATGTAAAACAACTTAAATGGATTAAATTTGGGGAGGGGAGAGGGTTATATAAAACAGCAAATTATCCAGTGATGCCCACAAAACATAAACAAAAACAAAAACAAAACCCAGCAAATTATCAGGCCAATAAATTAAAATGGATTGGAGGAAGAGAAACTCAGCCATTATTATCAATTAATCTATACTGTTTGAAATATACCTTTATTGAGGTCAAGTTCTTCATCATCTTCCTCCTTCTTTTGTTTCTCCTCTGCACCATCTGTCTTTTCAGTTGACACCCACTGTATCTCTCCACTTGTTTCTTGCCATTCTCCACTCTTATCATGCTGAGTGGTGGGAGCATCCTTGATCAATTCATCTGTTTTACTTTCTGCCAACTGGGCTGCTCGCTCTCGCTCAAGGAAAAGCTAATGAAAATTAGTTTATAAGTTTTATTAAAAACCAGAAGTTTTTGATGAATAAAAACACTAATCAACATAAAAGTGTAAGTAATCAAATATAGACTCTAATACCAAGAGATACACTGACTGGTAAAAAGTTCTCTATCAGAAGAAGTGCTTGGTGTGCATACTACTGAGGATTAAAACAAAGCAAAACAAACATTCTGCTGGGATACAATCAAGTAAATACTTACTACAAATGTAGACTACTACATTTTTAAGAATTAAAGTCTTAACCAACTCCAAGTTTGTTTCCCAGGATAGGGAAAATGATCAATTCTTTTGTTGGACACATGAGAAACCATAAAACGATGGTAATTTCTCGATATTAAAAAAGGCAGAAAATTCAAATACACAATACAAACTCAATTTCAAACGAAATTAAAAGTCTAAGTAGGCTGAAAATAAGGCACCTAATAAAATGAAACTATTCAAGGAAAAGCAACATGACTTATTCAGAAGAAATTTGAAAGAGCTAACAGTAAATAGCAAGGGTTTATGAGAAAAATACAACCCAATCTCAACGAATGTTATTAAAAGACAAAACTCAAAGTCTCAAAGTGAAGTTGTGAAATTTCGTTGGCTATGCTGTATCACTTATGTCTTGCTACAATGTCCATGTGGTCTGAGATGCTACAGAGTCCGTTTCAAGTCTTCAATGAGCCTCCATAAAACAGCGCCTGGGTCTGTGCTATCTCAGCTGCTGCAGCCAGTGTGTCCAGCTGTCTTACTGGGGTCTTCTCATCGCCTCTCGGTTGCGGAGTCTCTACTTTACCAACCATACTATCTTGCTCCGGGGATGGTTCCTCTTAATAACATGCCCAAAGGAGGTAAGACAAAATCTGACCATCATCATTTCTAAGGCCCATTTCAGATGTTCTTCTTCCAAGACAGATTTTACTTGTTTTTCTGACTGTCCAGGGAATATTCAATATTTTTTTTTGCCAATGCCATAATTCAAATCCAACAATTCTTCTCTGGCCTTCCTTATTCACTGTCTCGCTTTCACATGCACACGAGATACTAAAAATGCAACGGATTGGATGAGCTGTACCTCAGTCCTCAAAGTAACATCTTTGTTCATTAACATTTTAAAGAAATCTGTTTCAGCATATTTGCCTAACTAATGTGATGTGTCATTTGTTTAATAGCTGCTGTTGCCATTAGTGCGGGAATTGTGGATCCAAGTAAAATTAAAACATAGGGTATGCCTTGAATCAATCTAAATATATTCACTGTTTTACTTTAGCAGGATTTCCAGGTCACTATAGAAAACGTTCACTTCATAACCAAACTACCAAGTAGATCTCAAAGCACAAAAGTGTATAAACATATAGGAGGGGTACCCCCCAAAAAACCCAGAACTGTGCTGGGTGCACAAGAGCTTTGTAGTTTGCCAGGGGAGTATCGAGCAACTCACCTTGAATTAGTGCACCCAGTGAAATCACCTGGGAAGATTCTCTTTGGTCACAACTGATTTTTTCATAAAAGCAATTTCACTTGAACCTTTTTTTGTGCTGGTTAAATTACAACAACAGTGTGCAGCTGTGAAATTTAGTTTCCTGCTTGGGGAAATGCTGCAGAAAACTGTTGTGATGTTGAGCACAAGTTACAAGGACAGCACCATAGGTAAAAAACTCAAGTGTACAAGCGGTTTGTTTTGAAGAAAGTAACAGGTTGATTGATGACAAACCTCATTGTGGAAGTCCATACTTCCTGGACAGATGGAATCATAGTGCATTTGGAGTTCATTCCATCAGGTCTATTTAGAGCAGGGGTTCTCAAACCTGTGGGCCGTGACCACCACCACCCCCTTTGGGGGTCAAATGACCCTTTCACAAGTGTCGCCTAATTCATATCAGTAGCAAAATCACAGTTATGAAATAGCAACGAAAATAATTCTAAGGTTAGGTGGGGTCACCACAACACAAAGAACTCTATTAAAAGGTTGCAGCCTTAGAAAGATTGAGAACCACTAATTTAGAGGTTCTAAAACAGGAGTCTTCAAACTTTTTAAACAGGGGGCCAGTTCACTGTCCCTCAGAGAGTTGGAGGACCGGACTATAGTTTAAAAAAAGAAAAGAATATATTCACTGCCGGCTGAGGATGAGTCAACTGCTAAGCAGGAAGGGACCGTGGCATGTGACCCGTGGACCATAGTTTGAGGACACCTATAAAAGATAGTTTAACAGTGTGTGACAAAAAAGGCCTGATTTGTGGCAGACGGAGGACAGGTTTTGCCCCCACAGCAATATACCTGACCTGCATAAGCAGTCATTCAGTGTACCAGTTTGGGGCAAATAGCAGAATGCCTCTCTTCCCACTCACTCCCCTGACCTTTTTGTTTCCGCAAATGGAGAGAGATATGAAAGGTTATTTATCTATTTTACAACATAGAAGAGGCGAAGAAAAAAAATGAGGGAAGTTTTATCCAGCAATCCAAATAAATGA
Source organism: Nesogale talazaci (assembly GCA_004026705.1). Taxonomy (NCBI): domain Eukaryota; kingdom Metazoa; phylum Chordata; class Mammalia; order Afrosoricida; family Tenrecidae; genus Nesogale; species Nesogale talazaci. Next base: position 22,341 of record PVJH01018015.1, on the reverse strand, counting down.
GTTTGAAAAATGTTTCCAAGAATGGAATCACAGATTTGACAAATGTATTAAGTGTAATGGAGAATACTTTGAAGGTGGATAAAGTTAGTTTGTAAAAATTTTAATACGTAGCTTTGGAAAGAAAAAAATTCTGGTTTTCTTTTGGGTATCTCCTGGTACAATTTTTAAAAAGTAAACTTAAAACTTCATTATAAAGAACATGGTTCCCAAACTGGTTCAAGTCCCCAAGGCCCATTGAGGGCGGTTAACATTATATTTGTAATCAAATTAAAATCTACCATTTATAGTCAACATTATTTCCAACACATAACAGGTCCAAGGGTTAGAGAGAAAAATGGCTTCCTAAGATTTTCTTGCCTCTTAATTTTCCAGAGAGATCACTATGCCTTTCCTCTGTGGCACATTGCATGGGTCAGAACTACCAATCTTTAAGTTACAGAACACAAAATGTGTGTGTCATCCAACAACCAAAACCTTGAGAGGGTATTTGACTTTCCATTCTGAGAATAAAATGGAGTGTATCAATATTCAGGCCAGGTGAATAAGGCAATGCTCTGATAGCTAATAGACGAACAGTTATTGATGGCTATGTTTTTAAGTCTTTCTTACCATATATCTTGAGTATAAGCCGACCCAAATGTCAGCTGAGGCACTTAATTTTACCACAAAAACTACATTAAAAATGTGCTGGAAAACTTGACTTACACTCCAGTATATACAGTAGTTTTTAATGTCCAATACAGCAAATATCAATAGAGCACACAAAAACTAGATTCCTTCAGGGTATCTGTAGTTTAGTGTTATTTCTTAATGTGGTTCTCTTATCCATGACTCTGAAAACTTGCACCAAGTAACTTGGTGGGACTATGCACGCAGTGTGTGTAACACTAATAGAGAGGACTGGTTTAGGTTTACAAAACAGAAGGCTAGGTCTTTTCTCATGGGCGATTTCAAATCACCAATGTCAGTTGGCAGTCAAGCTTACCCACTGTATAACCAGGGCTCCTTATGAGTGCTTTTAAGATATATGCTGCCATTAGGGGAATTTAGGAGAAAGGCAAGGGACTCTTGCTCTATTCTAGTGAGTCAACCATTTCAAAATAAAAAGTCCAGAAATAACAACAAATATGCAAGGAAGGAATACCTCTTTTAAGCAGAAAAAAGAAATGTGTCAATTAGCTATATAAAAAATTAAGAAGTTTAATATTACCATTACTTTTATTTCATAATTATTATTGATAATTTCTCATTGGTTTCACATAAAATTTCAATGTTAAATAACTAGAGTCTAAAATTTCAGGGTTAAGATACTGAATCTAGGGGGAAGCCTTCCTATCCTCATTCAACTCTCAATTATATATAATGGAGGTGAAGTGAGGATAATGAAAAATATGGCTTTGACTCAATCTAGAATATCCATGTTCAGTTACTCTGTCACTATCCAAACTGGATGTGGGATGGTTAACAAAAGATTTCTAGTTTTTCTGTAGTCTACAATCCTGGAGAGGAGACCAGCTAATAAATGCAGGTGGATCTAAAGGGTGACATATGGTGTCTCATTTTGTTGCTCATAACTTACTCCAGCATACCCCCACCACATAAATGAACATAAAAAATGTAAATATATAAAACCAAAGATCATATACTGAGGCGTAATCACATCTGTAGCAGAGAAAAGGTGCAATTAAGTCACCCGTCTCCAGAAGAACTGCACCATACTCTTAATTGGTTAAGAACAAAATTTAAGGCTGAGCCCCGGTGGCGTAGTGGTTGTGTACAGGACTGCGGCCCACTGGGTTGGAGGTTCAAATCCAGCAGCCAGGCTGGGCCTCCTACTCCCACCACCAGAGGGCAGTGATGCCCCCAAAAGCCCAAACACACACACACACACACAAGAACAAAATTTAACCCCAGAATCTGAGCATTTGGGGCAGGGGCGGGGTAAAGGATCACTGCCTCTGTTGGTCGTGGGCGCTGCCCAGCGCTGCTTCTGAGAGCCATCGCTGGATTTGAACCACCAAGTCTGTGGGCCGCAGCCCCAAATCTGAGCATTTTTAAGACTTGGTAAGAACTAAAAAACTGGTCTCCTCCAGCAAAACAAGCTTCAGGAACTCTTACTTAAAAAAAAAAAAGTGTGTGTGTGTGTAATAATTAATGCAAGAATTGTTTGTAGCAACAAATTGCAGATGTTTTACTTCTAAGTTATTGTTTACCTGTACTAAAGCCTGAACAGCATGAACTTGTCCAGCTATCCTTAAACTGTCTTCTCCGTCTTCACTATAGAAGGAAGAGTCAAAAGAACAGGAGGTTTCCATGTTGACAAGACAGTGCCGATTCCGAGCACTATACTCCACTAGGTTTATCAGCAGACCTAAGCCCTTAAAAAAGAAAAGACGCAAAATTTACAGTTGAGAATTAAAAAGAAATATATACTTTTTTACAGACAGAAATTTTAACTATCGTTTTACCATGTGTAAAGTGGCCAAAAACCAAGATGTAAAATAATCATCTTTTATAGAACTTTAGCAGTATTCATTGCCATTTTTTTATTTGTATACTATTTATTTTTACATAAGGACTTTAATTGCTCTTTCTTTTCTTGGTTTGTTTTGCGGAGGGGAGGGGGGGCATCACTGCCTTCTGGTGGAAGTGGTAGGCCCAGCCTAGCTCCTGGAGAACTGGATTTGAACTGTCAAGCTAGTAGGCTGCAGTCCCGTACTCAACCGCTATGCCACCGGGGCTCAGCCCTAATAGCTCTTTCATATAGAAAGTATGTTCTAAAAAAAAGTATGCTCATGAGGAATTCATGGGGGCAAATGACTACACAGCAAAGCATTTCATTCTTTTTTTTTATTATTAAATCATTTTATTGGGGGCTCATACATTGTTTTTCACAATACATAAATAAGCATACTGTGCCAGGCACCTTCACGTCTGCTGCTATTATCGTAATCCAATTATCCGCCTTTTCCCTTGAGCCCCTAGTATCGGCTTTTGCATTTCATTCTTAAAATTGAAAGATCACATTTTCATCATCTTACTAGATAAAATATATATTTTGAAAATGGGTACATCAAACTCACCAGTACTCGAATATCAAATCTCTGCTCCTGAGGTAGGTACTTTGGAACCTGAAGCACACAATTCATTGCTGTGCCAATCAAGCCATCCTGTTCCCCTGTTTTGGTGCTGCCCCACTCTGAAAGAATAGAAGGTTTACAGAATGCTTGTTGTATTGATTCTGACATTATACAGCCAGTGTTCACTAAAATGGTCAGAAAAATTATTGAAAAATTAGTAATGTAAAGGTAGTCCTTTACTGAAGTACTCTGCTGCCTCTCTATGTACTTTCCAAGCCAAGACATTAGGTTCATTTAAAAAACTGGCAGTTGAATTTATAAATGAGGCAGTTTGAAAACTTACTGAACCCAAAATAGTATAAAATCAATTATGAGGGAGGAGAGAAGAAGTGGGTGGCATGCATGCTAGGGCCATAAAGACATTACTTACCATTATCATTAGTTAAATTGAGCAAAACCCCAATGATGGCCCGCATACAGTCTTCCACTGCTTTGCCCACATGGCTAGTTACATTCTGGTGAGGCAGAGGCTTACTGTCAGGCAGGCATATACTGTTTTCAGCACGGTTATATTGCTGAATCAATTCTTCACAATGTTGTAATGCTCTTAAAGAGAAGACAAAATGTAAGCCATTACGTTAAGAATCCAAAGAATTTCTATTTATTTGGACTTTATGCTTTATTTTTAATTTTTGAATTTTTTTGGACTTTATGCTTTAAATGTCATAGATGAAGTCAGGTATCGCTACCTTTGCTGCCATCACCGCCGCCGCCCCCCCTCCCCCCCACAGACAAGTTATTAACAACCTTCAATTATATTAGTAACCAAAATTACCTATTCTAGATGCTTCATTTAAACCTATTTTGGAAACACTCAAAATATGTTTAAGTAAAGATAAAATTATAAGCCCAAGCGAAAGTTTTATTCCCTGGTCCAGAATGTTAGGTCATGCTCTAACTTAACAGACCCACTATAATTTGCCCCCAAATAAGCGTGAAGAGCTAACACTCTGTATCTTCACTTTAACTGTTTTTCACGTAAACGACATGCTCTTGCAAGACAGACAATAAATTGATATTAATCGTACATAATAACTTTATATACATTGGAATGTCAGATCAAGAAAGTCCTGTTTTTTAACGTAAGGTCATAACTGATGTTATCTCCTAGCAGTCATACAAAGCTACCGAGTATATGCAATGATGAAGATGCTATGCAAAGTAGCAAAACTGGTTTTTAAGGAGTCTTCAGAAATACTTGCCCCATTGTGTGCGCCCGCGCACACGCACACACAGAGATAAAAATAAATAAAAGACCAAATAAAGCAGACTGGTAACTGATTTTTTTAAATGTATTTTATATATATGCCCACATGACACAAAACCATTAACAAAAAGGATACCATCCTTGTCCTTACAACATATGTAAGAAATTCTACCAAGTATCTCATATTTTCACAGCCTTTAGTCTTAATTATTAATAAGGAGCCCTAGTGGTAATTTCAGGTGCATGCTGCACTGTGGCTCAAACCAACCGGCCAGTCGCTCAGAGGCCCGGAAACCATGGACAGGGTCACTACAAGTCAGAATTCAATTAAGGGCAGTGAGTTGAGATTTTTCTTTTTTTCAGTTAGCAAAGTAGTTTTAAAAAGTTTTTCTTCTGATGTTTGGGATGCTAGTTGGAATTACTGTTATTATTGATAACTCAAGTGCCTGAAGTACAGTAGAACTAAAATGTGGTATGGAAAAAGAGGAGTGGGTGGCAGTGATAAATTAGTGATTTTTCAATATGTTATTTCTCCATTTGCCAAGAGATGTGTTGAAAAGTTCAAAAAAATTCGCTGCGTGCTATTTTACAAACATGTACTGCTAAGCCATTTAACCTGAATTTCCAAATCACAGTACCTGAAATTTTTGTCAATATCTTTCATAAGACACTTGTGAAAAGTTATAAACCCGTCCCTCAACCCCCATCAACGAGAGAGACATTTTCAAATCCAACATTGTAAAAAAAAAAATGCAGGCATTACAAGTACATGTGCATTATAAAGTGTACAAGTACACGAAAAGCTACAGATTAAAAGGACCTACAGGAAATTGAGATACCTACAAAAGGAAAAGAGGAAACAGTGATGTATAAGGTGTGACAATGGAACTACAGCTATGCTTGAAAACAATGTCCTCCTTCAGAGTATGTTCTAAAGTAATTAAGGATGAAATGTGACATCTGGAGTTTGTTTCGAAAAAATATGGGAAGGTAAAATTTTAAATACAAATGAGGTCAGTTCTGTACGACAACTGTTCAACAAATCACTGTGTTTTATCATACTATTTTACTTGCTTTTGTCTTATATCTCAACCTCTACAGTATAGGGCTCCCCAAATTAACTACCATATGTACTCAAGAATAAGCTGATCTGAGTATCTGCCGAGGTACCTAATTTTACCACAAAAGCTGCATTAAAAATGTGCTGCAAAACTCTGCTTATTAGACTTGAGTATGTACAGTTAATAAATTTATAGGAACACAAATTATTGAAAGAAAAGCTTCTCTGGGCCCTTAACTCTACCCTAAAACATAAGACAATACAACGAGACTTCAAAAAGTTCATGGGAAAATAGAACTAAAAGATAACGAATTTTTTTCCTATCAATATTTTGAAGCTCCCTCTTATATCCAATGGCAGCAAGTAATCATAGTAATTTGAACTTTGAGGTTAATTTTAATCAGTCAGAGATACCAGGAATGCTAATTCTTTGAAGTAATGTGTTGGAAAGATGTCGGACAAATAGGACAGCAATAATAGGAAGATGCTGCTGTACTGAGAACCAGGATATGGAGACATTAATTGAAATTTCACATGCATTGAGGCAAAAGCATTAGTGTGCCACGTATGTTGAGGTGAGGGGTGGGAATATGGGAAAAGTCACCTACAGATTTGTGAAAAACAGGCTGTAAATAATGGGCAGAGATGAGAGCTGGAAGAGTACATGAGTAAGACAGATAAGCAGTACTTCGTTTTACAATGTGCCAATCACTATTCTAGGTTTCAGATATACAAGGGCAAGTCAAAAGGTACTGCTACAAAACATCACAAATATTTATTAAACTAAGATATTAAAATGTGAAACTACTGCTTACTAAGATAATCCCCCATCTCAAGTCTACAACATCAGGGGTGTCAAACAGGTTGAAACAAAACCAAAGTAGAAAAATACTGCTATGAAAAAATAGTGCTTAGGAGAGATCGGGCCAACACTGTTCATACAATTCCTTTGTTACATTTAATTTCAGAACAATATACGCCACAAAAAATTACCTTGGGGGCCTCCAGTTTTACACCCCTGGTCTACCCCAATCCCTGGAGAAGGGCGTCATGCGTGAAAGGAGAGGAGAATAAAAATAAAACCCTCAAGAAGATATACTAGCACTGCAGCTGTGGCAACGGGCTTGCGCCTGGGAACAACTGTGAGGCTGGAGAAGACTGGACAGTATCTCTGCCTGTCGTGCTGAGATCACTATGGGTTAGCACTTACTCAACGGTACCTACCAACCACTACTGAAGATTATGTTCCTATTTCTGCAACCTTTCCCTCAAATCCACAGTCCTTAATTTACAATCGTACAAATGCATGTCAAAACAGTGGTTGTGGCATCCTCAAGGAAATCGAATCCTTTCTCTTCTCAGTTGTTTTTTGGAGTTTTGGGCAAAAACAGGGCTAAAAGGTAGACCGAGTGAGATTTATCAATGAAAATCTCATAGGAACAGCCCTTGGGAAATGGGAAGGTCTATTGGTCTGATGGAAAACACTTCCTTGCCACAACGTTCCTGGTCTTCTCATCGTTGCAGTTTTCAATTTTCTTTAAACTTCTTCCTACTGAATTTGTGTGATCATCCAATGTCCTTTAAGAAAATCTATCAGGGCTGAGCCCCGGTGGCGTAGTGGTTGTGCGCGGGACTGCGGCCCACTGGGACGGAGGTTCAATTCCAGCAGTGGGGCTGGGCCTCCTACTCCCACCACCGGAGAGCAGTGATGCCCACCCCACCCCCCAAAAAAAAAAGAAAATCTATCAAAATGATCCCTTTGTAACCCCAAAAAGCAGGCACCATAATCTTCTGAGCTGACCCCTTTGCCTTGAATTTAACTGGCCAGGTAGTCCCCCTTGGAAGGCACTGTTTTGATTTAAAAAAAAAAAAAAAAAAAACCTTAAGCGTCTTAATCAAACTATACATATATTTTAAGGCAATTTTGTTTGGAATAATCCCATGCGTGTGTAAAATGGAACTCAAGCACAAATACTCTACTTAGCCCAGTATTAACCTTTTCTATAGGAAATACTCAAAACCAAACTCACTGCCTTTGCGTTAAGTTCTGACTCATAGTGACCCTATAAATCAGAGTGGAACTGTCCCTGTGAGTTTCTAAGACTAATTAAAAAAAAAAAAATTTTATTAGGGACTCATACAAGTCTTATCACAATCAATACATACATCTATCGTATGCAAACCACATTTGTAAAATTGTTGCCATCATCATTCTCAGAACATCCTCCTTCTACATAAGCTCTTGGTATGAGCTCCTCATATTTCCCCTCCCCCCACTACTATCACACACTGTCCAATGTATCACTGCTTCCTGTATCTCAGGAAGCAGGTTTTATGTAGATCCCTGTAATGTGTTCCCTCTTTCTATACTTCACCTTCCCTCTACCCTCCCGGTATCACCGCTGCCACCACTGGTCCTGAAGGGATCTTCTGTCCTGAATTCCCCATGTTTCTGGCTCCTATTGGTACCAGTGTATATCCCCTGGTCTATAGCAGATTTTAAGGTAGACTTGGGATCATGGGGGGGGTGCATTGTTGCTACACAGTACCTCGACTGGCTAGTCTCCTAACCACCACCCATGTGATAAGGGATGTCACTTCATCTACCAATAGGATTTGGGTCCCCAATCTATACTCCCCCTCATAAGACTATTTTTTTTTCCTTCCCCGCATCATTGCCCTGGTGGGAGTAGGAAGCCCAGCCTTGCTCCTGGAGAGCTGCTGCTGGATTTGAACCGTCAACCCTGTGGGCCGCAGTCCAGCACACAACCACTAGCCACCAGAGCTCAAGAAGACTAACTTTTTATGGGAATAGAAAACCTTGTCTTTCTATGGAGGAGCTGGCTGGTGGTTTCGGGGAACCGCTGAACATGCATGCATTTTAGGAGTAGAGAAGTAGTAATTCTATCGCTGTCCCTGGGACTAATGTAACAAGTTAGATACTAAATGTTATTTTATGTAACTTATATTTTGCTGTAGGGTATAAATATGTAATAGTAACACATGTATATAATGAAATAGTATGTATGCACGTGTACATACATGTACACATGTGCACAACACAGCCATTGTGTTGATTCCAAGTCATAGGGACCCTGTGTGGCAGTGTAGAATACCTCTATGGGTTCCAGAAAGTAACTAATGAAAGGACTAGAAAGCCCATCTTTCTCCCAAAGAGGGGCTGGTGGTTTTGAACTTCTGACCTTGTGGTTAGCAGGTCAATGCATAACTATTATGCCACGGAGGTTCCCTACTACATTTGAAAAACTTCTAGCGAGCAAATGTTATCTAATGCTATGAAGCTGAGGTATGCCATATTTTGTTATTCTGGCCCCGTAATCTGATCTCCTACCCACTGTACTACCTTTGATGCAGAGTATGAGAGCTGGAAATGTAAATGCAAAATGATAAAACCTATTTCCTCTATGGTCCCTTCAAATTTTTTAGAATAACACGTTACTTTAGAAAAACTTACTTAGCTGATGAAACAATAAGTTGTGAGTCTTTATATGCTATCAAGTAGCTTTGATTCTCCGGATTATGCACCGTTACCTAAAAGTTTAAAAAAAAAGAATGAATACTACTTCTCTGGTATAATTGTGGTAAGCCGTAACTCACTCACTCATGCACACTGAAGACATAACTATGCCTGGCACTTGAAAAGATAGGAAAATGTTAAAAGAACAGCCTTTATCAACTAAGGAAATAATGTGACAATACACATGTTCCATATTTAAGATAGTATAGTTATTGCTTTATACCAGAATTAAACCATCACTCCTATAATTACTTACTATATCAGTTTATTTTATAATATATGTCTCCAAATTAAATATCAAGCAATGTGTTAAAAATAAATAATTCTCATAAAACCTCTATTTTTATTTCACCAGTGAATTCATTCTTTCGGAAAGACTGTCTCTTTATTTATTAAGTATCAGTACTCTAAAAGGGATTAAGAATGATAGTTTCATTCAAACCAGGAATGCGGAATTTCTCTACTTAAAGTATGCTAATAATCCAATCTAGACAACAAAAACTATAGATGCTGAAATTCAGGGGCAGCATGAATTCTAATCTATACTAACTGTTGTTGAACTGGGTTAAGTCAGGCATTTATTCATAAAAGCTAGAAAATATTTTTTTTTTTTTTTGTTGGGCATCACTGCCCTGGTGGTGGGAGTAGGAGGCCCAGCCTTTGCTCGTGGGAGCCGGAATCGAACCTCCATCCCAGTGGGCCGCAGTCCCGCGCACAACCACTACGCCACCGGGGCTCAGCCCCTAGAAAATATTTTAAACTACTATAGTTCAAAAGCATTATTCTCTAAAGCCAAAAATAAGTTTATCTTATAAACAAGCTGATTCCATTAACAGCTAAGTCAAGAAAATGCTTATTCATTGGGGGGGTGGAGGTATACTGAAGAGGGGACTTGACAGCATGTAACTATTTCACCCCCAGACTAAAATAAATTTATTTAAGGCTGTTGCATTAATGAAAGGAAAAGAAAATTTGGCACATATAAACAAATATGATGTTTGAGTATTTATATGCTATCGAGTACCTTGATTCTCTGGATTATACACTGGATTATGATTCTCTGGATTATTTGGTGAATACAAGTATAATTAAATAAGTGTTCTTAAAATATAGAACCATTCAATTTGTTCATTAATAACTCATTTGAAGAATGCACAGCAATTTTAACTTTCATTCTTAGCAGTGTATTAACATTAGGGGTAAATAATATAAAATTTACAGTAGCCACACACACAAACACATATAACTCACTTGAAATTATTCACCCAATAGTTGTCCATACTTACACTTTCTAAAACTCGTAAACATCTCTCTGCTCCCCATAATGAGGCAACTAATTTCTCTTCATCCTCATCTCTACTTAGATGATCTACACATTCTTTAACTAAAAAAGAAAAGTAAGTATAAGGTAGACTGTTTTATTGTCTTAATATTTACCAATTAGGATATAACCATTATACATATGCTCAAAGTATGCCGGGATCTCTCTGAACATTACTTTTCTTTTTAAGCTTTGAAATACTGAAACTTGATTTTTTTGTTTTGTTTTTTGGGCATCACTGCCCTCTGATGGTGGGAGTAGGAGGCCCAGCCTTTGCTCCTGTGGAGTGGCTGCAGGAATTGAACCTCCGTGCCAGTGGGCCACAGTCCCACGCACAACCACTATACCACCGGGGCTCAGCCGAAACATGATTTTTCATTATAATTATTTTATCCCCATAACTGCTAATATAAAAGTGTTAATGGTCTTGTGTTTAAAGGTTAGAGCCTTGCCAAAAAAAAAAAAATTTTTTTTTAAAGGGAAAAGAAAAAGGATAGAGCCTTAACTACTGAAACATAAAAGTTGTTACGTTATAAAGTTACGCATGTACAAGGAACAGGTGATGGGTAAACTACTGGGAGATTTGATTAGTAGTCTGAAATGTTGAAAACCAAATTGATCTAAAATGTAAATGCTCACATAATTTACAATAGAAAACTATTATATACATATATAACTAGTAGATAGATATATATGCCACAGAGATGCATTCCATACCTTTATCTACAATGTGATCTAAACCACCCAGAAGTCGTAGCTCTTCTTTAAACCAGTCTCCTGCTCGCTTAGAAGTAAGGGATAGTAATGTCTCCATAGCTAAATGCCCAGTCTAAAATTCAGAAAGATCAATAAATATTAACAATAATTTAGAATTAACATTTTAGATACTGTTGCGTTACAAAAGTTCCATGCATGCTAAACAACCATTTTTTCCCATATTAAATGTTATCATCAGTATAAATCAACTGATTTTATCACAAATCTATAAATGAACTATTTCTTAATCACATGGCTTGATTTCACAGTAAATGTGGTATTATTTGACAGTTCAATATGTAGGTACAACTATTTCTACAGTAGAAGCCTAAGGATGTAATTGGTGAGTCAAAGCTTATACATATTCTAATGAAAATCAATATATTGAATTAATTTCATAAAAGGCTGTAACTAAGCCTATTCCCAGGAACAAAATTAATGTCAAATGCCCTGAATCCCTCAAAGCACACGTTATCATTTTTAATGTTTAGCATCTGCGGGTAGGAAATAGTATCTTAGCACTTGGAAATGGATCTAGCTGGCTGCACTAAATTTCATCATTCCCTAGATCTGTTTATAACTCTTGTTTTTCTGTAAGGCTATGTTTTTGTTTTAGAGTAATTTTCTCCCCTATTTTCAATTCAAATTTTGTTTTTTATAGTGTTGAACATTCAGAGTTTTAAATTTTATACCGAGACTAATTAAGCGGTTGTGCACCCCCCCCCCCAAAATTTTTTATACTACAGGAACGTCTGCTTGGACACTAGTACCCTAAGGCCATGAAAACAAAATTTTATATATAGCACAAAGTTTCCTTGCCACCACTAATAGGAACTCAGAAGATTATACATCTAAGACCATACAATAACTTTAAAATTTAAAATGCGGGCTGAGCCCTGGTGGCATAGTGGTTGTGCGCGGGACTGCGGCCCACTGGGACAGAGGTTCAATTCCAGCAGTGGGGCTGGGCCTCCTACTCCCACCACCGGAGAGCAGTGATGCCCACCAAAAAAAAAAAATTTTTAAATGCAAGATTAAATTTTTATTTTTCAAAGCAGATGGCTAGACCTTAACAGAGTTCCAGTTGTAATAAAATAATTTCTAAATAAGAAAAGGGTTTTACCCACTCCCACCAGAGGGCAGTGATACCCCCAAAAGCAAGGAAGCAAACAAACAAACAAACAAAACAAAAAATAAAAAGAAAAAGGTTTTACTTAGCAAAAACTTAAAAGACCTGGTCTTCTCCCCTAAAACAATGCATTGTTACATTGAAGTCATGATAACCTATTTGAAACTGTATGTTAATTTAGAAATCCAAACAACATACCTTATCAGAGGAACTCTAATATTATAGATTTAGAATAGACAGATTTACAATATGCTATTCTTAAACAAAAACTCCAAATTTGTTTCCAAGGTAACACAAATAGAACTAGAATCAAAATACAAAAAAAACTCTAATCAATTCTAAGTCACTGAAAGAGTAACTGAGACTGGGTCAATGGCATACCAGAGGTCACTCTGGGAGTTCATGTGTTAGAGTAGAGTGACCAAATATTTTTTTGTTTAAAAACAAGGGAAGGTAATTGATAAAGAAAAAAAAATACTAGGATTTTCAAAATGAAGTCATTGTTTGTTGCTATTTGTACGAAAGAATGTTCAGTATTTAAGGGTACGCCGATTATACTATAAACAAGTATTTTATAACTCGCTGGCTTGGAGGGGATGCTGACTTATAGCAATGCTATAGGACAGAGCAGAAATGTCTCTTTGGGCTTCTGAGACTACAGTAAAAGTAGGTGGCTATTTAAAAATTTTATCAGGAATGGAATCATCCTTTTAAACAGAGCTAAAAAAATAGATAAATTCATTTACCAGAGTTCTACACTGCATTCATTAGCCTACAATTATTTGAATTATACTAAGATTATCATGATTTTAATATAAGTTACCATTCTGTGGAACATCAGAAGTGTCTTATTCCAAGGTAAAAATTAAGTAGAGAAAAAAGGACAATTGTGAAGGATATATTCATCCTATGAGACATCAATGATAAAATTTAAAACAAACAACATTTATTAATAGCTGTAGACTGAGGGGAAAAAAGGCATCCTTACACTGTCAACTGTGTTGCAGTTTTAGTCATGGGAGTAAGTTATTTTGATTATGGCATTAAGAAAGTTATCACACTGCTATTTAACATCCTAATATACAAGTTTATTATCAATTTATCTAACAAGCAAATGCCTAAAAATCATATACATGTTGAACAATACAAAAGGCAAAAAACCTTGTGCAAATAGCAATTATAGTATGCTACTTTATTATAACAAATTATGAGTATGGTCTCAGGGGACAACAAAATCAATTGCAGTAACTGCTCGTACAAAGTTCTGCATCCTACTTTGGTGAGTTGTGACTGGACTTTTGAAAATCCTGAGTGAAACTGCCAAGTCTCTCTGGAGGAAAGAGCTTGATGCGAGGGAATGGCGTTCAGGAACTAGTGAACCACAAAAACAACAGCTTTTCTGAGACCAGAAGAACTAGTGGTACCCCTATACCCTTGCCAATTGTTTGGAAAGGGATCACCTCAAAGGTCCTACACGGAACGTGAGAAAAATGTGGACCAAAACTCAAAGGCACAAAAACCAGACTAGTGGGACCAGTGGAAGCATCCTTCAGAACTAGCAGTGAGACTACCCCGACTCCATTTTCAACCAAACAAAGAACACAAACATCAATTGGTGAATAATCAACCATGGGCAGCATTCACCCAAGGACAAAATTCAGAAGGACTAGGAAAGAAGGAATTAAAATATGGAAAGAAAGTGGAACAAGTGCTGTTATATTGTTGGGAATGCAATCAATAAGATGAAACAATTATGCGTATGAATTTTAGTGTGGAAAACAGATCCGTTGTGTGAAGACTTCATGTAAATCACAGAGGAAAAAAAAGGTGGGATGTCTAAGTCTTCTTCCTTTGGTTTTGCAGTGGAGTTTCCCACATTTGGGGAAATCACAGGGCTCAGCACACTCCAAGTGCAATGGCTGAGTATTGCCCTGGGAAAACCAGCTCTGTGATCAAGGTTTCTCCCCTGCCAGGTAAGTAAGTATGGAAAGAACATTCATAATTCTACCATCGGAACCTAAAAGTTATTTGACAAAAAAAAAAAAAAAGTTATTTACTAGTTTTGATATGTAGCAAACCAATTTGTTTTGCCTTTTAAAGCTTACACCTGGCAGCTGAGCCCTGGTGGCATAGTGGTTGTGCCGGGACTGCGGCCTACTGGGATGGAGGTTCAAATCCAGCAGCAGCTCCACAGAAGCAAATGCTGGGCCGCCTACTCCCACCACCAGAGGGCAGTGATGCCCCCCGCCAAAACAACAACAACAACAAAGCTTACATCTATCCCCTAACAAACAATTTAACATCCCCTCACCTTACTCTAAGATTAAATACAGCAATAGCCCTGGCCAGTATCTTGAAAGACAAAGCATTCTGTATATTTGAGACAAACACTGCAATAGAAAATAAAAATCAGTAGAAAAAAAAATCATATTGTTGATGTTGGAAATATCTAAAAATCGAGTATTATATAACAAATCATCAGGCCACTTAATTGTAATAACCTATTAACCAATGAAGGTACTATGGCTTTTATACGTAAAGAAAACCAGAAAAGGGGAAAATAAAAAACAGATGAATTTAAGCTAATATGAATCTTAAACAAAGTCATCTTACACATATCTTGTTGACTTCCAAAAGTTCATAGAAAAATGGGGGAATCCATGGAATCACAGGGAATCCATGACAGATAATGTCTTCAGAACCAGTGGGGAGAGTGGCAATAACAGGACGGTGGTGGGAAGGTGGGATAGAAACGGGGAACAACTACAAGGATCTATATAGAACCTCCTCCCTGGGGAATGGACACTAGGGAAGTGTGTGAAGGGAAACATCGGACAGTGTAAGATATGGCAAAATAATAGTAATAATAATGGAGGGGGGAGTGGGAAAGGAGGGGAAGTATGAGGACCTGAAACCAAGGGTTCAAGTAGAAAGCAAATGTTTTCAGAATGATGGTGGCAACAAAGGTACAAATGTGCTTGATACAATGTATGTGCATATGGATTGTGATAAGATGTATGAGCCCCCAATAAGATGATTTTAAAAAAAGAAAGATGGATTTCTCAGAGCTGATGGAGTAGTAGCTCAAAAACCTTTTTGAAGCTCCCTTTGTTTAGGGAGCAAAAGAGTAACTCATAGTGGTCTCACCAATGAAGGGTGCTGCTCTAGCAACCTTCCATCTGAGTCTCCCAAATTCATCAGATTCTGTAAGTCAGACACCCTAAAAAATCCTGGGAGAAGTTACTAATCAATGAAAAGCACCTTTGTAAATCCCGAGTCTTTATTCCTGAAATCTAGAGAACAGGAATTTATATTCCTAATGACCTAAATTTAGCTTTCATATTTTAAAGAGAAAAACCCAGACAGAAATTTCTACCTAGTGACTGGCAAGGTAGTTTAGGAATTTCAGACAGAAAATGGAATTATGCTCCATACTAAACCTTAAAAGAGTCTGTTCAATTATAAACTATGACTAAGAAAAAAGTTAGTCAAATAGCTGCTGGAAGAAGTATAGTAACCTAAGGCTTTCTGAAAACACTTTTCATTGTATAATGAAAGGAATGAACCTACCGTGATATTTTCTAGATCGAGATGCTTGTTGTGTACAGTTTCACACAATCTTCGGATTTTTTCTTTAATTTTGTTCATGTCTTTTTCATTCAGTAACTTAGCTGATGAAGCATCTTGTTCCAGTTCCAAAAGACGAATCATTAGATCTAAACTGGCTCTATCAAGATCCATGTTCAAGCGATCTCTACTCAATATATACATGAGGGCAGCTGTACAGAGGGACAGATTCTTAAACAGACCAAAAAAAAAAAAAGTTCATAAAATCAATTAGGGATAATTTCAAATGAGAATGTTTAGTGTCAATACTTTTTTTTTTTTAGTTTTTGCTTTTTTTGTTTTGGGGGTATCACTGCCCTCTGGTGATGGGAGTAGGAGGCCCCGCCTTGCTACTGGATTTGAACCTCTAACCCCGTGGGCCGCACAACCACTACGCCACCGGAGCTCAGAGTCTAGTGTCAATATTTTAATGATAAAACCCAAAATTCATATTGTTGATCATGTTGAAATTCTTCAAAAAGTTTTATTTAGTAACCCTTCCTAAATTATTCTGGAATGTATTATTTATAAACTAAGTGATAGACTATCATTTACCATAAATGTTCCTTTCTCTGGTACTCTCTATATAAATGCCCTAGTACTAGAAGAGCAAAAAGCTCAACTGCAAACTTCTTTAGGCTTAGATAAATACATACATATATTTTCGTATAAAACCATACCTCATACGTTAAGATATATCAAGATACTATTTGAAATTTCAATGTAAAATCAATAATGAAAATATGTTTAGAAACCTGCATCAGAACACAGCATATTGTGAGGCAGTTTATATAGCTAGGGATAATTTCAGTTTAACCAAGCAATATATTTTCACAACAATTCACTACTAGGTAGTTAGCACACTCTGCTTTTATACGTAGTATAATCTACAATGATTGGTTACTGGTTGACTCAAGCCTAAAAGCTATTAGTCTGGGGCTGAGCCTCAGTGGCGTAGTGGTTGTGTGTGGGACTGCGACCCACAAGGTTGGCGGTTCAAATCCAGCAGCAGCTCTCCAGGAGCAGGCTGAGCCTCCTACTCCCACCAGGGCAGCGACGTCCACAAAAAAAAAAAAAAAAAAAAAAAAAAGCTGTTAAGTCTGAATTCACCCAGCATTCCGGCAAAACAAATAAAACCTTCAAGTAAATTCCAACTTAGTGATCTTATAAAGTGATCTTATAGAGTAAAGGAGCACCTATACATTTCCAAGTCTTTTAAATCATTACTTTACCAGGTGGCCTCAACTATTCCACCTTTATTTATTTGGGGGGGGGGGGCATCACTGCCCTCTGGTGGTCATGAGAGTCACTACTGAGAGCCGTCGCTGGATTTGAACCATCAAGCCCACAGGCCATAGTCCTGAATTCAACCATTTAGGCCACCAGGGCTCAGCCCTCCACCTTTTTTAACCCCCTTTCTTCTCGGAGAGTCTGGTGGGTTTTAACTGCTGACTTTATGCTTAGCAGTTAACCCACTATTTCACCAGGGCTCCTTGGCATAAAAGATTCCAGGAACTGCTTCTATATAGATTGCAGCCAAAAAAAAAAAAAAATCACTGTAAGGAAATTATACTATGTTAACGTTGTGCTAACCATGATTTGGCATCAGCTTGACAACAACGGGTCAACAGGTTTTTTGTGTTGTTTCTTATTAAAATAATCTCCAAATACTAAAAGTGATATGCTTTAGATAATCAATGATATAAAACACAAAGACCCTATTATTTTAGCTATTCCACCATTTTAGATTTCCTGTATTTATATCAATGTGCAGAAACACAATTAACCATCTACAATTACTTAAAACTCTAAATCTCCAAAGGTAGAGAAATTTCAGACTAGGTGATTGGTTAAAGACTTACAGAGCAAATTATTGTTGGCAATTAGAAAACTACAGTATAGGCACGGGATAGCACTGGCCCCAAGACTTAAAAAAAAGCAAGTTAATACTTAAGTTCTTATACCTTCATGATTATTGTTTACTCTCTATCTACTATGATTTGGTAATGGAGTCATGCTCACTCTGGGTTAAGAATATTGCTTCCAATTTCAGAATGCCTGGACACCTAATCTGATTTGAGAAATTATTTCCTTGAATAAAAGTAAAGACATCTAAAAATGACCATTATATATCATTAGCTATGAAGATTTACTGTTTTCTATATTTAACAATGCTAAAAATTCAAATTCCTGGATTTAAACCTAAATTTTATTACCTCTTATTTTTGATAAAAAGCATCAGAGTAACAGTTTGTTTTTTTGGTTTTTTTGGTTTTTGAGGCATCACTGCCCTCCGGTGGTGGGAGGAGGAGGCCCAGCCCCACTGCTGGAATTGAACTTCCGTCCCAGTGGGCCGCAGTCCCGCGCACAACCACTATGCCACCGGGGCTCAGCCCAGAGTAACAGTTTTTTGCAATGACATTATACCCTAGATTCAATGCAGCCACACACATACTACACTGAATCTTCCATGTCCCCCTCCAACTATTCAAGGCTAAATATGCACTATAACTAATTTGAGCACAAAAAGAATAGGAAGGAACTGGGTTTTCCAGAACTGAAAGTCAACTTTATGCTATAATTTCCCAAAATAAAGGTGAAAATCACATTCAGTGGAAAAGAAAATTCAGTAATCATTTAACATACACATACACAAGGGAATGCAATTCAAATACCATCTAGTTGGAAAAAGACAGCAGCAAGTGTAGTTCTATTTACAGGACTATTCCTATTTCTTTTCACCATTAGCTTTTTTAGTTTTTACATAGTTAACTACTTTCCCACTAAGCTATATTCATTTTAATTTTCCTTTAAATTAGGGGTATACTACAATACTACTTTTCATACTACTAATATTGAATACTAAAATACTCTTCTCAACACCTTCTGATTAAAGAAAATTAATGTTTATAGAATCAAACATCAAGCATGATATTCCAGCTATGATAAATGAATCAAGTTTTAACTTTATAAAACACAAGAGAAAGCTGTATGTTATAAATAAATCAAGAAAATAACCTCAATTGATGAAAAACTTTAGCATCAAGTGCTACAGTCAGCTAATAAAATGAAACAGATTCAATAAGGAAATATTTACATACACAACCACATGATTATCAAATGAATACATTCTGTCAAAAATAGATTAGAACAATGCTTCTAAATTACAGAAACTTAACAATACCTGATGGTGCTGGGAGTCATCCAGGGTTTTAAAGACCATTGCTACCATCCCATGTGCTCTCAGGTGCATTCTAAAACTGGGCATGGCACATTTAGTAGCCAAGCTAATAACACTAGAAGAAAACAAACTAGATTACTACTAGGAATGCAATGTGTGTATTTGCTTTGAAGTTTGTGCAATGTCAAAATTAGCAGATGGAGGAGGCAGAAAGTGCAACGTCTATATCAAAAGCATAAACAAGTAGGATTATTAAAAATTAACTGATGACTAGCTATCAATTAGATGGCAGTGAGCTTGAATATAATTAAGTACACTCTAATCAAGTCTTCAATGCTTTCTAAGCATAGTCTTAGTTACATTTATAATACTTCTGATATGTGAAATATATTTGTATGAAATTATTAAATGTACATGTGAATAAAACATAAAAAAAATAAAAAAGCAATTTATTTGTTCCACTAAGAGCACATGATGGAAATTTTATTTAATAGCTTCTAACTTATCAATGCTCACTTTTATTGTGCCACAATAGTACTCATATAAGCTAAAAAACTATTTTGTTAGTTTTTGTTTTTGTTTTTTGTGGGCATCACTGCCTCTGGTGGTCGTGGGCGCTACCCAGCTACCGCTGGATTTGAACCAAGCCCGCAGGCTGCAGTTCCGCACTCAACCACTTACGCCACCAGGTCTCAGCCCACTATAGAACTATTTTAATCATAATTCTTTACAAAGTAGAACTTTCCAATTAAATTCTTTAAAAATTTTGTTTTTACTTTGCTAAAATTCTACATGGCAAATAATAATTACTTTGATAAAGGGAGAAATTATGAATGCCAAGATTCAAGTTCCAAAGGGCGCTGAGTTTTGGCTACCAAAAGGTTAGGAACAAGGAACATTGCTCGCTGATAAGGGTGTTGCTGTCAGAACCTACACAAATTATGAGTGGCATTAAAATTACAGCATAGTAAACCCTAGGGGGTGCAGTATTTTTTCCTGTCACATGACATCATCTAGTTAGAAATCTACACATTCAACAACAATCCCAAAAAGAATGAAGTCCTTTAAAGGAAGCTGGTCAAATTTTTAACTTATCACCATCAATGAAAAGCACCAATGATTAACACAATAACAGATGTTTGGCTTCTTTGACAAGATTCCACCCATCTGGAAAAATTTAAGCATACAGCATGTATATAAAATATATAATTAAGATCTTACCTAAGGCAACGTGTGTTTAGAGGCTGAGTGCTCTTTAAGCCACTTAGTAAGTATTCAATGTCATCAGTGAACTCTTGATTTTCACCAAATTCCACCACATCATTGAAGTGCTTTACATGCTGAACAACAGTATATAACTGCCAAAAAAAAAAAAAAAAACTCATCCCTTTTGAAACAATGTACTAAATACTTAAGTCCATGGGTTTGTTGTACTTTATTTACAAGTGTACAGATAAAGGAGTTCATAAGACAGAACAGAAAATAATTTTAAAGCATGAGAGCGGGAAGTAGAACAAAGTGATTTTTAGTGTGTGGCTCAAAACTATAAATGCTTAAAGGCTGAACGTCACTCACAAACATCTATGCATGTGCAAGAAAATGATATATAACAGCTTACTTCTTTGTCTTCTTTTCTGCATTTCAGTGCAGTGACTATTTCTTGGTAGGGTTGGGTTGGTATAGTCACAGTTTTTATCACTTTGGGTGGTGGTGCAGGAGCCTTAAAAACTCCATCATCTTTTTGATTTGGTTCCTTTGGAGACAGCCTCACCTATTAATAAAGGTACAAAGTGAGCTGAGATAGAAATTTTAAAAGAGTAACAGCTCATCTGACATATTTAGCTTATTATGAATTAAAAAAAGTAAATGACGGGATGAGCTCCAGTGGCGTAGTGGCTGTGCGCGGGACTGCGGCCCACTGGGTTGGAGGTTCAAATCCAGCAGCAAGGCTGGGCCTCCTACTCCCACCACCAGAGGACAGTGATGCCCCAAAAACAAAAACAAAGTAAATGACATCTGAATGATTCTCTAAAGTCTAATGCTATATGGAAGATTCAATATAGCTGTAATGTGTGAATTATATGTTAGTAAAACTGCTGGAGGAAGTTTCATATACCATTAGGTCAGACCTTTATGTTTTATTCATTAAAGAATCAATCAGTTAATACATCCTGGTCATTTTAACTTTTCATTTTCCACAACTTCTTTGTCTCCATGACCATTAGAAATAATAAAGAATCATAGTTGCACATATAGAGCATTAAGCAGCAGCTTCAATGAGATGGATGAAAGAATTTTAAAATCACAGGATCCTAAAGCCAATCAGAGTATAAATAAGTCACCATGAGTATGGAACAACAGCATACATGGTGCAAATGTGCACAATTATAATTCTAAATTATCAAAAAGAATTCAAAACATGCTTAATATATTTGCCATAAAAAGGCAGAAAATTGTTTATGGATAGAGGTGATGGTTTGTACAACATGGTAGCTATAATTAAAATAATGGATTGCATTTTTTAAGTGGTTGAATTATTATTTTTCGTTACATTTTAGTACATGTGCTGCCAAAGCAATCACTATTTTTAGTTACATTTTATATTCAAAAATAAAGTCAAGGAATAAATAGCACATTGTTTTTTCAAAATATCTCTGACTCTAATTAAAAAAAAAGTCTTTAAAGATCTCATCATGTACACTGACACAGATAGGAACTATAAAACAAGGGAAAACAGGACAGGTGAACCCCTCAGTACCAGAGGTGAAAATAAGAAGAGCAGAAGGATGGAGGGAAGTTGGGGTAGAGAGAGGAAGACCAACTACTAGATCTACATATTAACCCCTCCCTGGGGAACGGTCAACAGAAAAGAGGGTGAGGGGACACTGATTTATAAATTATCAATGGGGAGGGAGGAAGGGATGATGGGAGAGGGAGGGGAAAATGAAGGCTGATACCAGGCACTCAAGAGGAAAGCAAATGTTTTGAGAATGAGGGGGGCAACAAATGTGTTTGACACAATGCATTTGTCTGGATTGTGCTAAGAGTTGTACAAACCCTCGATAAGATTATTTCTTAAAAAAAAAAAACTGTACATCATTACATAGGAGGAGGAGAGCAGGGTGGGGACCTAAGGCCCACTGGTGGGTAATTGGTCACCCCTTTACAGGGGAGACATGGGGAGGAGACAGACCAGTTGGGGGTCAGCCAGGCAGTGATGATGCATACAAGTTTCCTCTGGTTCCTGAAGCCTTCCTCCCTGTCCCCCAACCATCATGGTCCCAACTCTACCTTGCAAATCCAGATGGACTGGAGAAGTCACACTGGCATAGAGGGGAGCAGGAGATATGGGGAAACCAGGATGGATGGGCCCCTTCGGGCCAATGGTTAGATTGGAGATACT
>PVJH01018014.1:0-46317 GCA_004026705.1 Nesogale talazaci | reverse complement strand
ATACTAAAATTAATTAATTAAAGAGCTGAACTAGATTCCATTAGTAAATGGTACACTGGTGAATCACCTCAGTCTATTCTGGAGTGCTGAAAGCACAAAAACTGGAGTAGTCCTAAGGAATCATCCATCCACCCACCTAATTGTACTTGGGAAGAGATGAAAGCAGGCACCTTTAATTTTTAAAGTGACTGTCCATTAAAATAAATTTCTGTAATATTTAAATGAAACAGCCAATATTTCTTTTATTTAAATAAATAGAAAATGAAAAAGAAAAAACACCCTAATGTATTTTATATTAAGTAGATTCATTGTGCTAATGTTGTGTGTATTCAGGTAGGCTGCTGCATAGACAAGATCTTTTACATTCATAGTGAGTCTGTTTTGCTTTGTTTTTTTTTTACTTTTACAATTTATAAAGAGAAAATTGTTGGCATGTCGTTAAAATAATATTGTGGTTGGTTTCAAGGCCTTTGATTTGGAGTTCATTACACTGGAAAACTTCCCATTAGTTTGGTCTTTAGAAAGGCAATGAAACCCTCAAAATTGTGTGAAAAATGTGGAATCATTGTTTCTTGGCATGCATGATCCATGGCTGTGCTTCTATCTTCAAGGAAGGTTCTGCTGAAATCACAATTAAATGAAGGGCCTGGAAAGTAGTAAGCAGAAAACTAATTATAGGGATATTGCCAGTGAAAACTGAGAGACCTTCTGTTTGGTTGGAAGGAGGGGAGGCTGGACCAATTTCATTACCCTCTTCCCAGAGGGAGGAAAGGGTTTAGGATGCCTCATCTGTCTCATGGAAAAATCCTGGCAAGTCACTTCCCACTCAAGCACTAATAACAGACGATGGCTAAAGATGCTACCTATCCTTTTGTGTGAAGTCTTCCCAATGAATGCAGATTCGACCATTCTCACTCTTGATTGATCAGCATTGGCGCCTGCAGTGAAACAATTTGCCATCTCTGATTAAATTCAATCGCTCTCATTTTAGAGATGAGAATATTGAGGTTTATAAAAGTGAAATGACTTACCTGGGGCCACAGAGCAAGTTACGGTCAGAGGCTGGCCAAGAAGCCAAGCCTTTTGGCTAAAAGGTACACATCTGTCACCGCCAAACTGACAAATGGGGAGACTGCATTCTCCCTCACTCTCCCTAAACCTGTCACACCCCAACAGATGTCCATTTAAATTAGGCATTCCCTGTCATCTTGATTTGACAGCGATTTACTTTCCCAACATCTCATCTTCTTCTCCTAAGGAAACATGGGGTTACGTTTATGGAATATAAACTAAAATGAGTTTTTAAGCAGGCAAGGCAAACCCATTTGGAAAGCCAGAAGGAAAAATGCAGCCTCTTGCATTTCTGCTTTGCTTTGTTTCTAAATAATAATAATAATAATAATAATAATAATAATAATAATAATAATAATAAAGGCACAGAGAGAGGAAGGCACATGAGGTGGCCACAGAGTGATGTCATTCCCTTAGACATCATGAAGGCTTAGCTGAATCGGCGCTCTTCACATGGTATGTGAAGCTCTTTTTCCATTTCTATCACATATTTAGAAGTCCTGCTGGTGTAGTGGTTATGCTTTGGGCTGCCAACTGCAGAATTAGCAGTTAAAAACAACCATCCTCTTTGAGAAAGAAAGACAAGATTTTCTGCTCTTTAAAGAGTTACAGTCTCAGAAACTCACAGACACAGTTCTACCCTCTCCTCCAGGATCTCAATGAAATGGCATCTGCTCAATGACCATGAATTGTATCTTGCATCTCTTACTCTGTTAGAGCTAAATCTATCTTCTCCCTCCTGAGCCAAATTCTTTGTTTTTCCCCCATCTCCATTTTTTCCCATCTCCATTTATCCTTCCTTCCCTCTTTCCCGCCTTTTGCTTTGATCTCTGATTTTTAAAGCCTTAGAAGCCTTTTTCAGGTGTATGTACATATATTCCCTAGTGCCTTAACAGAATGTAAGTTCCTTGAAGGCAGCATGTATGTCTTTAAATTTTTCATTTCAATATACTTCAACTGTTTCTCAAGAACATTTCCCTGTCCAATACTATGCTCTTGTGACATTTTTAGTAATAGATCACTCCTTTCCATTGAGAAGAGCTAACTCTAAACATGTGGTTCTTACAGTCATGTGAGTCATGGTATCCTGCTGCCAGCCATGGTCGGCCTGTGTCTCATAGCTGACCAATCTTGGTACACCAATGCTAATTTGGATGATAATAAGTCACAAGCAACTAAGTATCCCAAAGTGAGCCACAATCCTCCCTAAGAATCTTCAGAGGAGCCTTCAGAGAAGATTACCAGTAACCATTCTGAACCTCAGGTACTAAAGGTATTAGTATAGTATACGACGTAGCAGGGTGCTTCCTAGAGTTTAACCTAGAGTAGTGGGGAAAATAAAAGCAACTTGCAGATAGAGAAAGGAATCATAAGGAAGCCAGCTTATCTCTCTGTCCTTTAAATTAGACCAGGATCCTTCCAATACTTCTCATCTTTTGCTTAACATAACTCAAGTGATCATTTTGACTTTTTTAACCAAAAATTTCTGGCAAACCTATAATGCCACATCAATAATTAATGAACATATTGAAGTTTTTTTATTCCAAGTCAATCTGGTATATTTTCTCATCTTTGCTTCCTTATATTTTTATTTCTTTCCTTCCAGATCCTTTTCTTTCATTTCTTTGTTTTGTTTTGTTTTTGGGGCATCGCTGCCCTCTAGTGGTGGGAATAGGAGGCCCAGCCTTTGCTCCTGTGGAGCAGCTGCTGGAATTGAACCTCCATCCCAGTGGGTCGCAGTCCCGTGCACAACCACTACGCCACCGGGGCTCAGCCTCTTTAGTTTTTAGGTTTTCTTTTTCTATAATCTTCAGGTAAACTGATATTACTGAAAATAAAAGTTTAAAGGATATTTGTGATTAGGGAAAAGAAATGGTGTTTAGCTTAAGGGAACACAAGACAAGCAAATAGGACACGGTATCAGCTTTTCACACAGGCTACATCGTTCCTTCACAACATTCACAGCAGCTAATTCAACTTCTCACTGCATGCCTGTCACTGATGGATTAGTTCCAACTCCATAAGCATTTTGGGAAGTTTTCTCACTTTGTAGAACATGGCATTTTGTTTTGTACCTCCAGGACTTGCTGATGTTCTGTGTTATACCACAGCGGGGGAGTTGTAGGGTTTGAAAATATGTTTGTCTATTATTAATAAAAAAAAACATAAAGAATGGTTTGCCTTGAGGTTTAGAGATAAGGTAATTCCTGTAAAATGACAATTTGATTTAAGCCATTCACTCAGGCAGACATGTTTGCTAGAACACCCTCTCGAATCACACGAGAATTAAAGGTCTTGTGATGGATGATGGAGCAAGGTCTAATTGTTGTTTTAATAAATGTATTCTGACTTGGTAATCTACCTAGATTTATCAACAGAAAATGCCCCTGTCTAAATAAAATGACCAAGTTATAGTATAAAATAATGACAAATGTCTCATAATTGGCTATTGTACAAGTGTTGGCATCAGGAAGACAAGCAGGATATTGATATCTGAAATTGTTTTCAAGATGCCAAGTAACAGACAGGTAAAAACAAAAGGCAGTTGGCCATAACTGTATCTATTTCAAATTGCCTTGGACAGCAGCAAATGGCAGCAGTACAGACTCTGACTAAGGAAGCAGCATGTGGTGTGCTGAGCTTTGGAGGGAAACAACTAAGTTGTCATCCCACAATGTGGTGCACCAATGAATGAAGGGTCTTCTGTACTTAGAAATGCAGAAAGCATAGTCATTTTAGGAGCTTGTAGATAAATCCAATAGTCCTTGAGTTTCTAGGCTAAGCCAGACTATGTGATATTTTATACAAATCATCTCGCCACACATATGAGCTAGACATTATTATCATCATAGTTTTGATAAATGACATGTGTAAGGTTGAGAATATGTGAGGTTGAAAATATCACAAGGTAGGAAATGGGAAAAAAAAGACTTGAAGGCAGTCTTATATAATTCCAAAATCTAAGGGACTTCTATTTGAATGATGTCATAGTGGACAGAGTGGAACATAAGACAGTAGATCTAAAACTTGGATACAGATTTGAATCACTGGATTGCTTTTAAAAATCTTCATATTTAGGCTGCATTCCCTACAAATTAAATCAGAATTGCTGGAGAATGCCTTTTAGGCATAGTTACTTTTTTAAAACTCCATACATTTCCAAATGTACTGGCACATTTATGAACTAGTGATTTAAGGGGCATCTTCTCTCCTTCACATTACCGTATTAACTGGTTGAGATTATAGTTAAGAGAGTACAACATTCTTGCAACAGGAAAAGTTGGTTGGACTCCACAGAGGGCTGTGCTTTTCCTCAGAGAGGGATTCTGGATGGTAAAGGCACTCCGTGATCCTATGTGGAAAAGTTAAATGGATGTAGGATAGTTGATGGAATTTTCTTTGGCTACCATGCATAATAATGAATGAATGCCAAGAAAAAGGATCAAGATATCCAACTTACTTTACTCAAATCAACAAACTCCCAAAAGTTGAAGGATACCATGAGAGTTCATTTTCAGATTTTTCTATTCCTTAAAATAGCTGGATAAAAATTTTGAATGCATATTTCTAAACCCATGGCATTTCTTTTACACAAGATATTTATGCATATGTATTTATTACTGTTGGTAGGAACCATTCCGTTGTGTCCAACCCCTAGTGACCATTTACACAACACTACCTTGTCCTACCCCATCCTCAGAATTCTCTGACAATGTTTTCCCTCCACTCAATAGGCCTTTGGTATCTGACAATATTTTAAAGTGTGCAATACAATTTTTAGTGACGACTTCCTCTGAAGTGGGCAGCTGATTCTTTCTTTGTCTGTTCTTAGTCTGGACCCTGCTGGCGCTTGAAGACCAGTGACAGCTTCCAGATTCACAGCAGTACACAATGCACCACAGCCTGACAAGCTGATAGACAAGTGGTAGTATCTACATGAACTCATGATCAATGAAACCAAGGAGCTTGTGGAAGAGGGAAGAAATACTCAAGTCTAGGGTCTCTCAGTGTCATCACGACTCGAGTACCAATAAAAGGTTTACAAAGTCCTTGTTCTTAAGAGTTCACCTTTTAGTGATAGTTGCTAGGTGGTATCGAGTTGATGCAGACACAGTAATCTTTTGTGCCAACGGTGAGATATTACCCAGTTCTATGTCATCCTCACAATTATTATTATATTTAAGCCCACACTTGAATCCCATTGTTGCCTTGGTAGAAACAGATAGTAACCAAATGGTGAATAAATCACCTCATATTGTGGCATTTGGGTTACCCTAATGGCATGATAGAATTAGTCACGAAAAGTCATGGAAAGCACAGCTTTCCAGCAAAGAAATTAGTAAGTGGAAATAGCTTGAGTTAAGGATGAGCTTATTTTATCTAGTGAAAAGAAGGAAGGTAAACATATTGAGAGTGATGCAATCAAAGTAGAAGTGATTGATGAGGAAGTTATAAAGGAATGAGTAATCAATCACTTAAGACACCTGAGCATTGTGTTATCCTCCATGAAGCAGACAAAGGTGATGAGGGGATTGTTTGGGTGCTGGTCAGTAGGACACTCGCTACCCTCACTGGATAGTCCACTCAAATGTATGGAGAAAGAGTGAAGAAGGACGTGTGCCAAGCAGAATAAATGAGCAGTGTTTGCTGAAATCTTTCTCTACAGCCTGTTGCATTTTGAGAATTGAAACAGTGGAGCAGAGATACTTGCATTTGTGGAACTGTTTGAAATAACAATAAGTGAAAAATAGTGGATGTTCTAACTTTCAAGCTAACTAAGTTAGCAGGAGGATCAGTTCAGAGCATGCACACCACACAATCAAACCAAAACGTTGGGATGAAATCAACAGCTCAGAAAGCCTGGGCCTGACTTCTCTTTCACAAACACAAAACTGCAGCTGTGATGATGATCAGCTCAGCAGAGTTAATGGTATTTTCAGGTTTTACATGCTAAGTAGCCCAGAGTTTAGCCAATTTATTTCTCGTCTCTGCCTTGTCACTCAAAAAGCAGAGATTTTAGAGGGCACATGACAATCTAAGGATGTAAGAAATAGATGAAAAGTTTGATTGAAAGTCTGCCATCAGACCCAATCCTAGGATTGGATTAAAGTTCCATCTTCATGTATGGATGATTTTGTTTTTCACCCAGGCCCCGTGGTAAAAATAGGTAAGATTTGCCAAATGCTACTTGAGTGTCGTGCACTTGTTTTGAGAGAGTTGAGGCTCTTCCCTTCAGACTCTCTCAGATACTGCCTGGAATCACCAGGTTTGACACTCAAGCTCAGCAACAAATCTAGTCATATATATCATTTTTACCATTGTTGCAGTAATCAATGCCCATAAGAGACTTACTAGCTCTCCCAGTTGCCAATGTTTCCATATTTAGATTTTTTCAGAATAAATGTATTGTCTGTGTAATGGCTGAAGGCTAGGAGTTGGGTCCTGGGGAGTAAGGAATGGGGGATATGGCATGTTAGGTAGTGACCTTCTGCTTGTCTCTATGCACACTGTCAACTAGACCTTTGAAAGACAAATTCCTCCAGTTCTGACTTTTCCTCTTATTCCACTGGCATTCAAATAGGATGATGAAACATCATACTGTCCTCACTTATGATCAAGAAAATCCATTTTAAAAACCCTTTCTATTCTTATAGTCACACCCCAAAGCCCCCCATACTAGCCAATCACACAAATGTCTGGTAGTTCCTTGGCTCAACAGACTCACTCACAGTTCAAATATAAACTCTTTCTTGGACTCAGGGGGACACACCTCCTTAATGCAGGTCATAAATCACCTTTTTGCAGGTAAAAGCAAGCTTTAAGAGACTTACTTGATTTCACTTTGAGATTTATCTACCTGATTTTGAGAACTTAAGTCAGGAAATACCCAAAAATCCATTCGAGAAGTAAGGACCACAAATTATTCATATTTATTCTTAACAAGATTTTTCAATTAAAAATAAGAAAGCAAAAACGTGCCTAGACTTGCCCTTTGTGGCCTGTCACACCATGTCTGGGAACAGGTCCAAGAAACCAGGACAACAAAGTGGAGCTTAAAATCACCGAGGTGGAGAAGGAGCAAAGAGATGCTTGAATAGAACAGTGGCCAAAGCGGATTATACAAATCTGATTTCCTTCGGCCACACTTCTTCCATTGGTTTTGATATGACTTACATCAAGCATGAAATTCACCTTCAGAAGGCAATCCAAACCAATACTATGATTGAAGTTATTTGGAATGCTATCTGTGGGCAAGGAGCAGATAATTTGTCCCAGTTTTCCTCTTTGATAGAATGCAAATACACACACACACACACACACACACACACACAATTTCCAGATCTGCCTACTACAGGGTCAGCAATTCAAAACATCAGCTGATCGGCAGAGAAAAGGTGAGATTTTTTAACTCCCAGAAAGATTTATATTCTCAGAAACCCACAGATTTCTACTCTGTCCTGTAGGATCACAGTGGGATGGAATTGACTTGATGGCATGAGTTTGGAGTTTTCATTAGAGGATGTGTGTTTAATCTCATTGTGCCTTGTTTTTACAATTAAGTGATGATTCTGTGAGACTGCTGTGGGATTTAGATATAATGGAAAAATATAGAGCTATATAGAGATACATATAAGAATTATATAATAGATGTATTATATGCATTACTCATTATATGCATGTATGTGTATATGTGTGTATATATCCATTATACATTTTATGTGTATGTGTGTGTGTATATATATATATATATATATCCTAAAAGTTTCTGGCATATTTTTATTATTACTAAATCAATTTATTGCTCAAAGAAATACAACGTATTGATAAGGACATCTCTAAATCAAGTACTGTATTTTTAGTTAAAGTGTGGTTTCAACCCAATATCCTTTAGCTAAGAGTTGGGAAGGTAGTGAACCCTAAAAGAAAAACGGGGCATAAGAAAATCTGGTCATTACAAACAGTAACCACCTATTGCAGTGTGATAAAACTTTGCCAGAGTCAAACTGGCTGAGTCTTTTATCCAGGTTATTCTACTATTTAAGTACAAATGAATCGTGTATTGAGTGGTACTTTTATGAAATCCTAGAGATTCATTAATGAGGGGGGAATTGTTTGTCCCTGCCCAAGGTGGGTATATAAAGTAAGGATTTGAGTTAAACAACTTCCTACCTTTACATTATTACTGGTTCCCATTTTTCCAATGCAAAACAAACAAACATACAAACAAACAAAGAGTTTGGAACAGTTTGCAGGGACATACAGGCCAAGTACTCTCAGCTTACTCTAGCTGGATAGGTAAAATGCCATCAGTTGTCATGACAGCCTTTTTGTGTTCTGAGGGTATGTCGCATTTTCATACTATCAATCAGCTACTAGGCTTATTTTACACTACTATACAATGTCAACCTCATGGAGGGTAAAATATGGATGGAATAACTCCAGGGATATTGGAGAAATGACAGCCCATAATGCCTCTACTGCCGCTTTGTGAAGTTTGGAAGCAATGCTGTTTTTCTGAAATTGACTTTATAACTCGTAGCTGTATAGATTGATTTTAAACCTACCCCAAAGTCCTTAAACTGGGAAAAAAAAGTTTCTCAACTTTATGTACCCACAAGAGATCCTTAGTAACATTGAACTTTATGATAAAATGAACCTACACAGTGGTCCAAGCTAATACCTCCAATTCAGGCAAATGCAGACTGAGATATACAGAGAGAAAGAAGCATGCCTAAGATTCAGCTTCAATCCAGAACTGAATTAGCCAGTTTTCTAGATTAATGTTCATTCTATGGTTCTGAAGGGTGAAACACCACCAATGAGTGATTCATTCAGAAAGGAATACATAGAGTGTCATAGGTTATCTTCAATCCAATGTATCTGATATAATTTCAGCACAGAGAATTTTCATCTCTAGTGTGCTATGATGATTTGATGCCTGAATAATGATATTTTAATAAAGTTCACAATTCTCTTTTTAGTTATGAGTTTATTCTCTAACCTCCTGCCATTCGAAAGACCTTATAGTCTTTCAAGGAAAGCTGAAAGCATTTTAAAAAGCAAGGTCAAATAATAAATTCCTAAAAAATAAATTTAAATATTTTTCCTTGCAATTAACAAAGAGTAGAGTAGGCTAGTTCATACATTACACATACATGCACCAATTTATGCATTAATAAGACCAGCTAAAGATGCATTTAGAGGACTGAATACAAATGGTCCAAGTTATCAGAATATTACAGGTTAGCACAAAGAAACATTTTTTCTTTCATATACCTTCACAAAATCAAGGCTTTCGGGGAGGAGAATAGCTGAAATCCCATTTTCCCATCAGTTTGTTGCTTAGTACCCAAGCCCCAGTACCATAACAACATGGGCTTAAACCTTGAAGAACTTCACCTATCAGATGGAGCAGGATAAGGATCAAATGTCACAGAATTTATGAGCAAAATGAATAGAAAGAATAAGTTCACCTGTGGTACACACAGAAGGCTGCTGTTAAGAAATGGCAATACTTGAAA
The DNA here is from genome assembly GCA_004026705.1 of Nesogale talazaci. Taxonomy (NCBI): domain Eukaryota; kingdom Metazoa; phylum Chordata; class Mammalia; order Afrosoricida; family Tenrecidae; genus Nesogale; species Nesogale talazaci. The sequence continues at coordinate 36,724 of PVJH01018014.1, read as the reverse complement.
GTCCAGCGTGTTATCTAGTGTCATTTTTTTATGGCCATGAGGGAAAGAATAAAATATCTTTGTAATCACACATTAAATAAGAGGTTATTTTGGGTCCTAACGTGAAAAGCAAATAAAATATTAATGCGATGCTAATATCTATATCTTCTATAGATATAATATTCAAGCAAAAAGAGAGATTGAGTAAACTAGCAGTCACAAAAGTCAAACAATTTATCCAATCCTGGACTTTCTGTTAGAAAAGACATTAGTCAAGGTCTTCTTCTGGGAACAGAGGACCAGAAAGGTAACTCTTTCATCACCCATGGTATGCATAGTACCATTTACCTTTTCAGACTCTGGGTTTCTGAGGAGTCTGTGCTGGCATCTGGGAAAAGATGTCCAACACAAGGCAGTCGACCAGAAAGACATTGCTGTGAGGAGACGTCCTTGTTTGGAATCTTGGTAGCAATAGGGTGAACTGGAGCTGTAGGCACCAAAGTACAGTGTCTCCCCAGTCAGCGTTGTTGGGATGATGAGTAAGCCAGGATGAAAATTTTGAGAATTAATCTAACAAATGATCCTAAATTGCATTCCTAATCCATTTCTAGAAACAAGGAAAACTCTGTATTATGACACATTTATGTGAAAATGTATCCTATGAGTAATTTGACCACAGTTTAGGCCCTTAAAATATAACTGTGGTGTCAAACTGAAATAAATAAATAGACAAAGAAGTAAATAAATAAATAACTCAAACTCACTGCCGTCAAGTGGATTCTAAGTTAGAGCCACTCTCGGGCAGGGAAAGACTGCCCCTGTGTGTTTTTAGGGCTCTAACTCCTGATAGGAATCAAAAGTCTTGTCTGCCCCAGGCCTTGCCAGATATATTTGGTTCAAGTATCCCAAGAGGTATTCCAGTGAGGATTCTAACTGATAAAGGGGTAGAGAACAGGTGACTATTTACATAGATATTAAAATGCCAGTTCATGTGTTTGTGCTTTTGCACTTTAATCCAACTATGTACAAAGAATAACTGTGAGAAAAAAATTAATGGTGCTTTCTTAAGTTTATTGATGTTCACCAAGGAAGAAGGGGAGTGTGGAAGGGGCATACATTACTTAGGGAACACTAAGCTTCTGTTAAGGCTGATGGGGAAATTTAACAACAGGTGTAATTGATGCTCGAACAACGTGATAAATATAATTAATGTCACCTCGTTTGGTACATGTGAAATATGTTGAAATAGGAAATGTCTTGTTATGTATATATTCACAACAATAATGATTAAAAAACCTCATTAAAAGCACCCCGTCACTCAAGCAACCAGATCTCTGCTTTACATTAAGCATCAACTTAATGAGTTTAATCAATGCATTGCTAGAGATAAGCTAGGAGAAGTATAATTTTAAGTCTTGCCTATTCTAGTATTTTCAATATAAAATTTGGGTAGTGTGGTTATATAAAGAACATCAGGAAAACAGATGTTTGGAGATTTTCAGAATCTTTCATGTGCTCTTTTTCCAAAGATTTCTCTCACTTAATCACACCTCTCATCAAAAGCATGGCATTTACAATGAAATACCTACTCAATAGTTTTATTCTCATGAAAAGCCTGTCCCTGTTTATTAACCCAAATTCAGGGTCAAGACAGTCATTTTACCTTCAAAACTCAATTACAAATCCTATCCACTTGCCCTGTATTAACCTAGTCCAACAGGACTAATGAAAAGGGTTGTCCACTTGGAAGTATTGGGAAGTATGAAGTTTTAAAAAGACCAGTGAGCCTTCCTGCCATATGACTAGAGATAGAAGATGGAGAGGGGTAAAGGGAAAATCTTCATAGGAGATGCTTATACTGATTCTTCCCCGCCTGGATCTTGTGCTTGATTCCCTCTCTATTCACTTTAGCCCTTTATGCTCTATCACCATGTACTTACCTCACCAGGGGTTGCAGCAGAATGAATGTTGTTGACTGGACTTTGTGAATGAATGTTGTTGACTGGACTTTGATTATTTTCACCAATGTGATGTATGTGTTATTATGAAATGAGATGAACCATAACTAGTGCATCTAGACCATAGGAGGTGTGTGTGTGGCAGCTGGGCAGGGGGGCGAATCCTTTCTTTGATAACTAGGAAAGAAAATCTGTCACTTCTAAATGACACTTTTAGAACAGATTATTGATAAGGCATTTAGAGATATCCTACAACAGAGTTGACTCAAATCATTTTTTTTTTCAGTTCAAGTCATTAGTTTTTCAGTTAGATTTATGTCAACTTGCACAGGTGGAGCCCAACCTGTTGATCCGCTCAAAGTCTGATGATGTCTCCTGTTTCTAAGAGACTGGGGACCCTTCACCTTGCTCTCTGCCCCTTTGTATTTCTGCTTCCTGGGACTCAATAAGCTTTCTGTTCACTGCCTCAGGGGCAGCCCCATATGGGTCACCTGACTTGACCTCGAGAGCCTAGGTACCCTGCCATGTTTCTAATGAGTTTGGAACTGTGAGTCACCAGCCTGTGATCTTTCTGTATCTGCTAAATCTTCCAGTTACTCCAGTTAGCATTGAACTCAAGGATTTAAGTTGAAATCCAGCAGCAAGGCTGGGCCTCCTACTCCCACTACCAGAGGGCAGTGATGCCCCAAAAACCCAAAAACCCAAAAAGGATTTAAGTTGTACTGGGTCAGGATGCCTTCTCAGTACACACACACACACACACACACACACACACACACCTCAGTGCTTTTATTTATTTAGACAATCTAGTCCAATAAAATTAATAACTTTCCTACCATTAATGATATTTTATGGTATTATTTTTCTTTCAGAGTCACTATAACAAAGTAATACCTTACAATGACAATAAAAATGAGACAAAGGAACAAACCAAGAAATATGCCTCATCACAAGAAAACATCAATCACTGTCTCCCATTCTGGGCTCAGGGCTGGAACAACCTTCTCAACTAAAACACTATGTGCATTATGTGGTCTTCTTTTTATTAAGCTGAAATACCTTTAGGAATTCTCAGAGTGCTTCCTATTTGTCTAAGTAATTCCCATTGTGATCAGGCGCAAGGGCTCTGAAACAGTTAGACTTGTTTCAGGGTACCTACCACACAAATATGGACATACAAGTTTTAATACTTAGCCAGGATGAAATAGAGTATCACTAATTTCTCTACTTTTCAGCCATTCTTTTTCTATAAATACAATCCAGCACAGCTTTGTTTTTCTTCCATTCCATTGGAAACTCAGAATTGCCTAGTACTTCTAATGGGGATTAATACCACCAACAGCTTCCAAATGGCTACTTGAGGTAGATAAGACTCACAGCTTGAGCAGAGAGCACTATTGTCTTGGGTCTTTGCAGTTATCCTACTGGAAATCCCCACTGGTCCCTTCAGGCCTCAGCCAATTCCATGAAAAAGCATGCCAACAAAAGCCCAACCAAACTAGTACCACCAGGGAAGCAGTTTCCTGCAGATAGGATGTGGCTAGAATGCTTGTCCCTGAAGCTACAAGTTCCGAGTCACCTGGTGAGCTGTGGAAAGCAGAGACTCTAAGCCTGCATCTCAGCAGGATAAAGCTTTTCGTGGGTTTCGGAAAGAAAAAGAAAATGAAGACGGGGACCCCAAAAAGACTGTTCAAGTACAATGAAGTCTCCTATCACAAAAATACTTACTGGCAGCTCTCCATCTCTACTGAGGCCAGACAAGAGGAATGAGATTCACACGGTGACAGCAAGGATTAAGGCATCCTGGAAAGCAATTTTCTAAACATCACAGGGTCCTAGGAAAGTCTTTTCAGCTCCTGACATTCTCATTGGCCTAAATTCACCCCAATTTTCAGTAAAATGTGAACTGTAGGTAACCACACTTAAACTTTTCCTTGGTCTTATCAAAATTTTCATAGTAGTTTTTCCTGAGAATGTACAAAACACAAAGAGTTTTATTTAACATGGAATACTAATTTCTAAAGGCAATTATAACAAAACTATTTATAAATACATCCTTTACAATTATGCTCTAGTTTCAAATACTGTATTTGGCATGTACTTTCTGTGACCTTAGGCAGATTAGCTTCAGGTTTCCAATGAAAATAATAATATTATATAAAGGACTTAACACAATACGTGTTATCCTAATGTATTCGCCACCCGTACTATTAATTAGTGTTTATGTTTGTTTCTGGATTTTACTCATGGAAGGGGAAAGATGTGAATTTTTCACTGACAGTGATGGAGACCAAGTACCTGATTTAACTGATAGCATTCACTGCTCTAGGAGATGCAGTGACACAGTGGTTAAAGTGCTCATCTTCTAAGCAAAAGTTCAGCAGTTTGAACCCACCAGTCTTTCTGTGGGGAAAAAAAAAAAGATATAGCAGTTTGCTTCCTTAAGGTTTTATCTTTGAAAATTCTTCTGGAAAAAGGATTATGTCCTTCTGTTTTACATATATATGTATGTATGCATGTATGTATATGTATGTAGATGTATAAATGTTCTGGTCAGCTCTGCTGAAATTGACTTGACTGAAAAGCAGCTCGACTTCAGCTATGTACACAGAATCAAAAGTCAGGAAGACACATCCATCTTTACCTCTAGGGCAGGCTCCCCCTCAACATAGTGATATCCTTCATACTATACAAAGATCCTTAAAGAATGCTCCCACATGCCATGATGCCAATTCCCTCTTCTGGTATCTAACAGAGAGCGAGCTCCACTGTTTTCTCCTCCTTAATTATCCTTTACAATTATACATTTCGGCTGTTAACTTTTTAAGGCATTTCCATCTCTGTCATTGAAATGTGTTTTCTCTAGCATGCCTGTCACATAGATAAGGAAAGCAGATCATGCTCAAATTATGGTTAAAGGATATTCTCCCACATTAGGGTATTTACCAAACAAATAGATCATATAGACTTTGCCCAAATGTACAATAAAAATGTTCATTGGTTCTGAAGAACAGCCAGGTAGCCCACTCGCTGGTCGACTAGAGGAAGCAGAAGTTAGTTGGTCATATAATATGATATGGTATACTGTAGTATAATATAATAATATAATGTTAATATATGTATATTGATTCTCCTTCTTTTCTCTGTTTCGGTCTCCATTCTTAATGAGTAACATTTTCACTTCTCCCTTTAGGAGAATGGACAGTCATAAGCACTCACTTGTTTATGCCAGGAAATTTGGAAGACAATACTGGTCAGCTGACTGGAAAAGAGATCCTTATCTATGTCCATTCCAAAGAAAGGTGACTCAACGGACTACTCAAGTTACATCATCGAGAATTAAGTCACTGATATTACCCAGAAGTAAAATGTGCTTCAGATCATTCAACAATGGTTGCAGCAACACATTGACCAGGAACTAGCAGAATTCTGTCCTGACTCAGAAGATAATGTGGAACAAGGGATATCATTGCTGAAGTGGATCTAGGTTCAAATCAGAATATCAGACAGATGTTTACATGTGTTTCATCGACTATACAAAGGCATTTGACTGTGTCAACCATAAAAGTTTCTATGGATAATGTTGAGAAGAAAGAACACTTCATTTTGCTCTTGAAGAGCTTGCATGTAAATCAAGAGGCAGGTGTACAAGTAGAGCAAGAGATTGCATCATTTAAAATCAGGTGGGCACTGGGGCTATATCCTTTCACAATACTTGTTTAATCTATATGCTGAGAAAATCTTCAGTGAAGCTGGATTATATTAAGAAGGATTGGAGGATGACTTATTATCAACCTTCTGTATGCAGATGAAAAAACCTTGCTTGCTGAAAGTTAGTAGGACTTCAAGTATTTATTGATGAAATCAAGAATTTTATCCTTCAGTATGGATTACAATTCAATGTAAAGTATATAAATATTCTCACAACTGGCCCAAGAGGTAGCGTCTTCATAAATGGGGTGAAGGTTGAAGTTGTCAAGCATTTTGTATTACTTGGATTCTTCATCAGTGCTCATGGAATCAGCAGTCAAGAGACGAAAATATGTACTATTCTGGTAAATCTGCTGTACCATATTGAATATATTCAATATATTACTATAGTGAAGAGCAAGGATTTTTGCTTAGAGGACTAGGGTGTGGTGAATCAAAGTCATGGTATTTTCTGCTATATCATAAGCTTGTGGAATTTGGGCATGAACTATGGTAGACTTTAGAAGAATAGATCCATTTGAATTGCAATGCTGGAGAAGAATATTGAAAGTACTATGGAAAGAGGACAAACAGATCCGTATTGGAAGTAGCAAGGTCAGAATTCTCCTTAGAGGCAAGATGGCAAGATTTCTCTTAAATACTTTGGACAGATTTTCAGGAGAGACCAATGACATCATGTGTGTGAAGTGGAGGGGCAGTGAAAAAGAGGAAGGCTCTCAAGGAGATGCATTGGCAGTGGCTGCAACAATGGGTTCAGGCATAACAATGTTTATGAAGATGGTGTAGGACTGTGCAGTGTTTCATTCTGTTGTGTACAGTGCCCTTAAGGGTCATAGCCAACTCAATGGCATCAACAATAACAACTTCTGTTTACCAACTTCCAGCTATTCCTTGGCTTATAGATGAATCTTCACATGCCTGTCCTTATTGTCTCCATCTAGCTGTGCTTTTCTTCTTATATAAGGATAGTAATTATATTGAATCAGGACTACCCTATTCCATTATGACCTTATGTTAACATAGCATATACCATCTTCAAAGGCTATATTTCTGAATAAAAACAGACTCTCAATTAGTAGGGATTAGGAATTCAATCTTTTTTGTGGTGCATAATTCAACCCATAATGGGTATTATCGCTAATGTATCAAGAGAAGCCTGAGACATTTCTTAGGTCATATGTTAAAAGTAGATGAGACTCCGTGTGTCAAATATAAGGCTTTATTCTATGTCCTTTTAGAGACATAGTCCAGGGGTTATGCCCAAGGTCTGCCTCACAGCCATTCATAATGTTCCTGAACCTTTGTAAATGCACATAGTAGAGAACGTAGACAATGAGATTTTTCTAGCAACTTAGAATGGGGAGGGGTTTTTGTCATTAGAACTGTTGAATTGGTTACAACCCATAGTGACTTTATGTACTACAGTGGTGGCATAAGGGAATCATAACTCCTTATTTCCAGAATCCAGTTTGTTTTGGTATTACCAGAAAAACCTATTTTGGGGGTAAGAAGGAGTACTGGAGTGAGTATGGGGGAATGTGTGTGTTTATATATACTTGAGTGTGTGTGTGTGTGTGTGTATATATATAGGTACATATATATTCAAAAATGGATATCTCCCGAAGATGTTCATATTGTAATTGTTCAAACTGCAACTCACAGATGTCAAAGTGCTCCTAACTCAAATGTGATCCTAGAGCATGGAGCAGAACTGCCCCAGAGAATTTCCAAGAGCATAAATCTGTCACCTCTTTCTCCTGCTTTTAATGACCAGAATTTGTGATTGCATTATCTTGCATGGTAAAAGGAACTTTTTAGATAAACCAAAAGATATTGGGGTGGAAATATGGTCCTGAATTATTCAGTTGGTTAAAATGCAATAACCAGAGTTGCTTGTAAGAAAGGCAGGAGGAACAGAGGTCAGAGAGAACAAGACAACATATCACAGAAATAGGATTCAGAGTGATGCATCCATGAGCCAAGAAATGCTGGGAACTTCTAAACCCCCAACAGAACAACAACAGCAACAACAACAGCCACAAAATCATTCTTTTTTCAACCTCCAGACGGAATTAATCCTACTAATACCCTGAGTTAGTTGCTTCAGACTTGCTTCAGAGTTCTGACATCCAGAACTCTACATGAAGTAATTAGCATGATGGACATCAGTGAGTTAAAGTGATTTGTTACAACTGATATTGGAAACTAATACAGAATGTAACTTTTTAAAAGAAAACTGTAGCTTTGAAATTTTGTTTTCTGGTGATGCTTGGGAACAAAGGAGAAGGGGTTATAGACATCATTTTAACCTCAGATCCTCTCACAAATAACTAACAAACTAGGTCCTCATAGGCTGTCTCATATGCTCTTCAGATACTATATTGTAATAGACATCCTAGTACTCTTAATAAAGTGAAATTGATGTCAAGTAATATTAAGTTACTGTGACTAAATCAGTAAAATTAGCATTTAAACATGAATCTCTGATTTCAAGGCCTTTTTTCTCTTTCATTGCTCAGCCAGTACTGTCCCTCTACCCCTTAATATTCAGGCAGATGACATCACTGGACACAGGGCATATACCTAGCCTGTAAATGGAACAAAATGCCACATTTGTCATCTGCCTTTATTGTCAGGTGTATCAATTGTTCATCTAGCTCCCTGAGGGAAGGTATGAAAAGAGAAGCCAAGTAAACATCGTCCTGCTGCAAAATGCTATTGTAAGATAATCAATCCACCCCGGAAAGGCTTTTACAAATCACTAATGAACAGTGAATGGTTTGGGTGTCCAGTTAAAAAAGAAAATGAAAGTCCTGGGCACCACATTTGAGAGAGGGCTTGTTTAGCAAGGTGACCGATCCTCAAAAACTGAATATCAGCTTTCCTAATCTCATTTTTGGACTATTTCCCTAGTCTCATAGACTGTAAAATTCAGTAGGGTACCAGACCCGATGTAAAGAATTGTATCCTCGAAAATATATGGAACTGTTTTACCATGTGTGATAGGGTTGCTCTCATTCATTACCAATCTGGATTCATGGTGACCCTATAGGATAGTGTAGAAATACCCTTGGCAGCTTCCAAGACAAGAACTATGGGAGTAGAACACAACCTTTCTCCCATGTTACAGATGGTGTTCTTGAACCATCAACCTTGTAGTTACTAGCCCAACACAGAACTCAATACACTATCCCAAATCCCTACAGCGTCATTGGGATTCAAAATCAATCTGACAGAACATAAGAATAACAACAATTCATATTCCATACGTCGGCATCCCCTGGAATTGTGGCCACTAATACATCTAGAACAAAGTACTGATAAATTGCATGAGGGTTGAAGTAGTATGAGGATCCCTAAAACTGTGGTCTGTGTGAGAGATTATAATTCAAGAACGAATCTTTGAAACTCCATCTTTTTACTTGCCAGAATGTTCTAGCCTGTTACCGCCTCCCTCTCTAGCTCTGAATTTCTTCAAACCAGGATAGCTATCAATCACTTATAAGTCAAGTGGGCTTGGCCATCTCTCAGAAAGTTCTCTTCATTGCTCTGCTTTCTTTCCTGCACAGCAGCAAAGTCTGTGAGCAGTCACTTGCCCCAACAAGAACGTTTTCCTAGTTAGTTAAGCTTCATTTCCTTGTTTGAGAGAGAACTGAAGGTAAACTTCATTAAAAGTCAAGAGTCAAATTGTATCATAAACAATCAATATAATTGGAAAGCAAGAGTGTTCAACATGAAGAGAATCTGGAGATAGCCAATGAGAACTCTCTGTGGGCATGGCCTTCTTCTCTGAGAATTTTGGGATATCTAGGACTTCTTTCTTGGAATCAGGAAACACTCATTTACTCCCTTGGAGTCACTCCACTGACAAGACTAACTTCTTGAGAGACATCCCTGAGGAGAAACCACATGGACCTACCCTGATGCAGCCAGAAACTTGTACCTAGAGAAGCTACACACAAATTCCTGTCAGCGCTAAGATACCCTGGGAGTTAGAGAAGCCAAAAAGGCCCCTTCTAGGGCTGAGATGCTTCCAGCGCCACTGGATCCAAAGTCATTCTACCCACTGACTTATGATTGCTCTGTATTTGGCATCATTGCATGTGTTTTATGAATGTGAAGAGAACTTTATAGATTGGTATCAGACATATGGGCTAATATCAGATTTATGACTTATAATAGCCTGAGTTGGAATGTTATCTTAATGTACAGTTTCTCTTATATATAAAACTCTTTCATAGATGCATATGAGTGTTTACGAATTTGCTTCTCTAGTCTATCAAGACTAACAGAGATGGCTTAGATAAAAGTGCACCAGGTCACGGATGCTCCCAAAGCTAACAGAAAAGTCATGGTGTTGCTTTAATCCTCAGAGCCTTGACATTAAGCATCTTGCTTTACATTTAGGTGAAGTTCAGTCAACCTTTCCCCCCAGAGAACAAAAACATGCACCCTGATGCATCTGTATTTTCAAACCTGGTGTCATTTTCTTTGGTCTTTACAGTAGAGATATGGATTGGAAATTTGAAATCACAGAATTACCCTGAGACCATCATATTTCATTCTTCAAGAAAGAATTGAGCATTATAATATAGGAGCTAAAAATGCAAGGAATTACTGAAATATAACAACAAATAAGTTGCTGCTAATACACCTCCTCTTTCCTCAGTAACTAATTCATTAGCTGGCTTTTCTATAATGTATAACAATAATAAAGACAACTATTTAAAAGCATAAACTCATGGTTATTGAGATAACTCTGCCTCATAGTTACCTTGCAAGACAAAGTAAAACTTCTCTTGAGAGTTTCTGAGACTAAATCCTTACAGCAGAATCCTCATCTTTGATCCTTGAAAGAGGTAGAGGTTTGAATCACTGATTTTGTTGTCAGTAACCAATGCCTAACCCGGGGTGCCTACAGGGATCCCTAAAATCCTCCAGAAATGATACTAAAGCCAAGTAAGGGCCCATATATATATATATATATATATATATATATATATGTTGAGAAATTGTCTGCCCCTTAAATATCTGGATCCCTCCCAAATTAGTGATGAGTGGGAATAAAGAGAGAGATGAGAACATGAGAGAGGGAAAAGAGGAAGAAAGGGAAAGAGGAGGAGAGAGGAGAGAGAGAGCTGGATTTCTGGAAGCTTGAGAATCAAACTATTAACAAGCATATTTGCTTCATAGTCTTGCTGTATCCTGGAGGAGTCATCAGGCTAGTAGCTGCCCCACCATCTGAACAGAATTATGGCTTCAAGTCTAGGGTCTGTAAAAAGATGGCAGGGGTGCATCCAGACAAAGTACACAACAGTCACTCTTCCTCAAGCCCTAAGAACTGCATATTTTTTTTGTAATTGAGGGTGCTGGGGCAAGCAGGAAGTGGTAGGAAAGTATTTCTTTAGAAAGCAAAAACTGATGATGGGGCAGGTACTCCCCTGGCTGTAACTGATTATTCAATGAGGACTTGTGGATGGAAGTGAAATAACCACCAACCCCAAATAGAGAAGTCAAGATGGTCATTTCTCCAGACAGTAGCTGCAGTGGTGACAGTAGCCCCATAGAGCTGACTCTGAATTGACTCCTTAAGCCAATTTGGGCTCCACAGTTTCTCAGAACCTGGTCTTCGGAAGCTGATCATGCCCATAAGTGAGAACTGAGTATAATATACATCTTTCCTAAATCTTGAAGAAATAAGGATATGTTGTAAAACTCAGTACAAATAGATAGTTAAAAGAGTAAAATCTATAGCACAGTGTCCCTCTGGAGCAAAGTTTATTAATGTTTGTGTCTAATATATTCAAAAATATTTATACCAGGAGCTTATTTGTGTAACTACTCTAAACTTTTTAAAAGAAAGTGGCATTTTTACATCTATTCAAGCCTCAAAATTTTGATTAAATTTTAAAAACAACTTGGGGATATAAAATAATATTTCTAGAGTTCATGTTGGAGACACTTAATGGAGAATTAGCAATAAAGAAAATTGTCTTTCTCTTAACCATCTAACTAGCATCAGCTCATAATCATGTTATCTTGCTATAAATCACACTGATCATAAATAGAAAAAGATTCAAGAAAGGTAGGATTGAATAAAAATTCTTGCATATATAATAGCAGATGAATTTCTTCCCTTTACTCTCTGATACTTTACTACCATTCTACTGATAAATAGGAAACATAGCAGTAAAATTATTGCCGAATATGTTTCTTAATCATAAATTAAGAAAATAGCTCATCAAGGCCAGAGAATCAGTGGCAGATCAAAGTAGAGTTAATAAGAGATTTCCATTTCTGATACTCTTTAAGTGGAAAATATCATTTTGGGGTTTTAAGAGTTTAAAAAAATCAAACCTATGCTACCATGTCAGCTGTGTTGATTACATACTCATCATTCTCGCTCAGTGATGCAACACAATGATGCAATCAGTTGGGACAGAGAGAGCTGAAAATTAAAGCCTCTTGTGATGCATTCTTTCAACAGACTCACTTCATTCTGAGGAGTCCTATCAAGGGGAGCTAGATATATGTTCTCTTTATTTACTAGCATGGGGAAGAGGTTATTTGTTCTGCTTTGTTTTTCAAGGACCATTAGCTTGTGCCTCCAACATTTCCAAAGACAAAATGTTTTAGAAAGTAAGATCAACAATTCTATAAAGTTAACAATAGTAGAAAATAATAAAACACTTTATTGAACCATATCACAATCATTTTATATCTTATCAATGTCAGAGATCAGACAGTAGAATAATTTTTCTATGAGACATCAGGGATTTGATCAGCATAAAAACCTAGCTTTAGTTTGTTTTCAAGGGGCACAAAAGTACTTAGATTTTTGATTTATATCATTATATTTTGGTTTGAACAGAAAGATGGGAAGTATACTGGGAAGATACTAAAAGTATTATTGGGTAAGGCATCTGTGAATGATATTTGAAGGATTTTATGCTTATCTCCTTAATTTGATCCTTTGACTTAATAATCAGGAGGAACGCGTTGAGTTTTAATTTGACTCACTATAGCTTCCTCAGCAACAAACAGACAAACAAAGAAAAACCCTTCCAACAAGTCAGCACCTATTCATATTGTTTGATGCCATCAAGTCAGTTACAAGTTATAGCAACCCTTCTTGCAACAGTATTAAATACTTCCTAGCCTCACAGGTGGAATGTCTGGACCCACTGTTGAAACCACTATCTCAATGCATCTTGCTGAAAGTCTTCCTGTTTTATGCTACTCTGATATTTTACCAAGCACGATATCCTTCTTCAGAGACTGGTCTCTCATGATAACATGTCCAATGTACATAATATGAAGTCATTATCCTTGACTCTAAGGAGTGTTCTGGTTGAAATTCTTCTAGATAAATATGCTGTTTTGACAGTCTATGGTACTTTCCATATACTCTGCCAGTACCAGAATTCAAATGCATCCATTGCTCTTCAGTTTTCCTTATTGTGTCTAACTTTCACATGCATATGAGGTGATTAAAAACGAGATGGCACCCTTGCTGCCAAAGTAATATCATAATCCACTTCTTACTTACTAGCAGTTTTAGTAAGTAAGACTTAAAGAAGCCTAATTTACTGGCAGATTTACACAATGCAAAGCACCAGTTGATCTGTTGTCTGGTGTTTCTATGAACATTAATTTGAAATACAAGCAAGATGATACCCTTGGCTACTTAAAAATTTTCTCCATTTATCATGATGTTAACTATTAGTTCAGTTGTGAGCATTTTGGTCTTTCTTTCATTGAGTTGCAATCCAAACTGAATGCTGCAGTCTTTTAGCTTCATCAGCTAATACTTCAAACCCTCCTCTCTGTCAGCTAGATTGTGTCATCTTTATATCATATATTAATAAACCTTCCTACAATCTTGATGCTGAATTCCTCTTCATACAATCTAGCTTCACTGATGATTTGAGCAACATCCAGATTGAATATATATTACGAGAGGATACAGTATTGTCACACAGATTTCCTGAATTTAAAACATTCAGCATTCTCTTGTTCTGTTCCCACAACTGCCTATTTATTCTTGTACAAGTTCTCCATGAGCAAAATAAGGTGTTCTGGAATTCCTTTTCTTTCCATAGTTTGCTATGATCCATAGAGTCAGAGTCAATAAATGACCCACAGTCAATAAAACACAAGTAAACATCTTTCTGGTGTTCTCTTCTTTCAGCCCAAATCCTTGTGACATCAGCAATGATGGTATCCTTTCTTCCACATCCTTTTCTGAATCAGGCTTGAATCTGTGAAATCACCCTGTCAGTGTAGTACTACAACCATTGTTGGATGATTTTCAATAAAATTTTATTGCATGTGATAATGATGATATTGTTCTATAATTTGCACATTCTGTTGGGTTATCTTTCTTTGAAATGGGTGCAAATATTAATTTCTCCCCATCGGTTGGGCAAGTAACTGTCCTCTCAATTTTCTGTCATAGATGAGTGAGTGCTTCCAGTGCTTCATCAGTTTTCTGAAACATTTGCATTGATTTTCCATAAATTCTTGGTGTCATGTTTTTGGCTAATACTTTCAGTGCAGTTTGAACTTCTTTCTTCAGCACCATTGGTTCTTGCTTAAATGTTACCTCCTGAAATGGTAGAATGCTATCAGTTCTTTTTGGTACAGTGACTATGTATTCTTTTCATCTTCCTTTGATGTCCAACATTTGCCCATAGAATTTTTCAGCATCCTTGAACATGAGCTTGAATCTTTTCTTGAGCTCTTTTAGCTTAGAATATTCTGAAAAGATTCTCTATTTTTCTAATTCTGGGTCTTTGTGCATTCCATAATACTTTACTTAGTCTTCTTGATCCTCCTCTTGCAATTCTCTGTCCAGGTCTTTAAATTCACAATTGCTTCCATGTGTTTAAGATACCATGGTAGCTAAATAATCTCATGCCAACTTGAGGGCATTAAGATTGAAGGGGTGGAAATTGACCCATCACTCAGGCATGATAATGACTATTATGGGTGTGGTCTTCTCATAAGGAGTTTGGGAACTTCCTCCCTTTCTGCTTCACTTTCTTGCAGTTGAGATACTAAAAGAGCTGGAGTAGCCAGCCACTCAGTCTGGTGCCAGAGCTAAGACACTTCCACCATCATTGAATCCACAAGACATTTCTTTCACCAGCCTGTTATTCTCCGGCATTGGCATCATTGAATATGCTGCATGGGTCTGCAGAGGAAATTAAAGACCAGTATTGGACACATGAGCTAATATCGGACTTCTGACTTGATCTGGGACGGACTGGAATGCTTTCTTAATATACAATGGCTCTTTGGTATAAAGCTTTATCTTACACACATATGTCTCTGGATTTGTTTCTTTTCTCAACCCAATCTAAAACAAATACTCTATAATTAAGAACAAGTTTCAGAATCTGTTCTAAAATTTACTTTGATCTTTTTTTGTTTGTCTTTTAATTGACCTTTCGCTTTCTTCATAAATGATATTCTTGCTGTCTTCCTGAAGCTCAAGCCTTCTATAATTAATTCAATCTTCAAATTTGTTATTGATGAGTTTTCAAAATTTGACCCAAGTAGATTTGTTTTATTTTTCTTCAGTCTCAGCTGAACCTACTTGTAAGCAATTGGTGCTTGTTCCACAGTCAACCCTAGCCCATTTTAGCTGCTGTGCTTGAAATGCAATGCTGCCTGTGACAGGGTTATATCTATAACAATTCATGGAAATCCAATCAATATAACTAGTATTCAAATCTATGAACCAACCAAATTAGATATCGGCAAATTAAAGAATTTGATCAATATCTTCAGACTAACATTGATCACATTTACAATCAAGACACATTGATAAGTACTGGCCATTAGAATGCAAAAATGGGAAACAAAGAAGAAGGAATAGTAGTTGAAAAATGTGGGCTTGACAATAGCAACACAACTGGGGAACACCTGATAGATTTTTACAAGAAGAGCTTGATCATAATACATTCTTTTTTTAAACAACACAAACAGCAATTATATGATGGACTTCCACAGATGGAATAAATTAAAATCAAACTGATTACATCCATGTGAAGAGATTATGGAGAAACTCAATGTCAGTAACTAAATTGCTGATCAGACAGACCCTACATAGAGTTTTTTTAGGTTTTGTAAAACTTTACAGGTATAGACAGACTTATCTTTCTACCATGGAGCAAATGGCTGATTTGAATCACCAATCTGGTGGTCAGCACCGAAATGCCTTCCAAACAGCACCTGCAGGGAACCTGCAGCTCCCTCAAATTAGAATCCACAGAAGTCCCTCGTATTTGGTGCCATTGAGTTGTTTTTGACCCACAGCAACACTGTAAACCACAGAAGGAAACACTGATCATCCTTGCAACATCTTCACAATTTGTGTCAATGCTGAGTCCATGGCTACAGTCGCAGGACCAAGCTCCTTGAGGACCTTCCCCTTTTCACAGCCCCTGTACTTTACCAAATGTGATGGCCTTCTCTGGGAATTAGTCTCTCCAGGTATCGTGTCCAAATATGTGCATTTTTCATAACTATCTATACTATATTGTTATTGGATGTATATTGTGAGTTTGAGAAGATGACCTAAAGCGATAGCTTATTAGACAACAAAATGGTAAAAGAGCCCCAAACTACGTGTTTTCTAAGTAAGTGGGCAAGACTGGTTTTATGACTCTTGGACTGCTCATGTACCTTAAGTAGACATGTGTGTTCAAGAGTGGAAAAATGGAGAATGGGTGTATAGGGAAAATTTTTTGGAGAATGTTGCTGTCATACTGCTCTCTCCCTTTCTTTGAAAGTAAAGAGAAGTATAGGAACACTTCAAGAAAACTTCCTGGTATAAAAAGAAAGAAAACATCCTGAAATTTGAGATGTGAAATGAACTGAGGTATGGCTTCCCACTGTTTACTGTTCTCCTCTTAGGAAATATATAAAGGAGTCAAATAAAAATTTTGTGAAAAATGGTAGATAGTTAAATTAGACTTTTCAGTTCATATGATCTTTCTTATTGTACCACACAAACAACCATACTATAGAAAACAACAGGGGGAAATGTAGTTGTAATCCAATAAACTTTTATCTTAAATAATAGCAATAAAATGCACACACACATTTTGAATTACTGACCCTTGACATCCAACATAATTTTTATAATACAGGACATAGAAATGCATATATCTAAAACAGAATGCCAAAAATATCAACTGAAGATTCTGTACAAAAACTCAAAATTGGAATGCTTAAAATCTTTAAAATCACTTTGGACTGAAGTATCACTTGCTCAGAATTGATCTATAGTTAAAACAAATAGATAACTGTAAGTTTAAAAATATTCCCATACTAGAGGTTATTCTCCAGTTTTCAATTTAGTTTAAATTGGTATTTCTCAAAGTTTAGCACTTACTAGAATCACTTGGAATGTTTCTTAAAACACCAAGAGCTGGGTGCCAATTATGGATTTTTTGATTCAGGAGAACTTGAGTGGGACATGAGACTTTTATCTATTGCAAATGCTCATGTGATCCCTGGGCTGTCTTCCCAGGACCATACTCTGAGAATCACTGGCTTAAAGTAAGCCTAGTTTCCAGTATGACTTCTCCTCTCCTCTAGAAGAAAGCTTTCAAGTATTAGTTGGACACATGAAAATACTTTCTTTGTCCATAGAAATTATTAGTCACTCAAGTTCGATCAGAGAACAGCGTCAGGTATAAGATGATTTCTTTGTATTGCCAGGTCCATTCATGTCTTCTCCTTCTTCTGCAATTCTTCTAGAGAGACCCACACTTTCTGACCTTACCTTCCTTAGTTCAAAAAGGCATGAAAGCAGTTCACAATATCAAGAATTTTTATAGTGTCACTAATCTATCCAGGGCAAAAGAAGACGATTGAAGGGAGTTTACTGACATATTGTTTGACATTGTCATGATCCACGAGTGGCAGAAAATAGACCCCCAGTGAGTAGGCAGATTTCCATCTGGCAAGGAAGTGGCTGTAATGAGCACCAATATGAAATGACAGATAGTAATGGAAACTAGAAAGTCGATGGGAAAATTAGCTTTCCTCATTTCACATCTGCACGATAGGGGGAGCTGCCAATCATAGTCTCCAGAGAGAGGGTTTATCTGCATTCCCAACCACGTGCAAAGCCATATTCTCCTACATCTAAAAAAAAAAAGAGCATAAAAAATAGAACCAGGCTGTTAAAGAGCTTTAAACAAATGTGGGGCTGTGAAACAAGCTGTTGCAAATTGGCAGAGAGAATGCAGAAAATCAATGTGAAATGAAAGCTGCCTCTCCCAACAAAATAATGCCAGCATTTAACTCTTCCTGTTCTTGCCGCTACCTACCTACAAGGCAGGTGGGTGAATCCCAGAATGCAGACTGCCAAGAGATGAGTCAATGTTTTCAATAGGAGCCTGCTCCTTCCTCCAACATTAGTCATGGGTTAAACAAACAAACAAAAGCAGCTGACCAGAAAGTACCAACTTGACTTCCAAAACACATACAGCATTTGCTGTTTCTTTAGAATGTATTTCTGGGTGTCTTACATCTTTTTTCCCAAGGAAGTCCAGTCAAGAACATTCTACCAAGTATTAAGATACTGTAAGCAAAGGGCACAGCAGCACCCAGATGAAAGGGTAAAGAAAATATGTTAAAAGCTAGAGCTGAATCATTTCACAGCTTTCCCCACTCTCACCAGGTGCCCAAGCAGTCTATTCAGAAGTATCCTCTCAAATTCTAAAGTCAGACCCAATAAGACGTTTACTGGACTTTTCAGAAATCAGACACCATGAAAATGCCAAGATGTATTCCTGTCTGTTATACTAAGTAGTGAAAATAATTGTTCAGTTATTGACAAGCTCATCGGATGATGGCAAGGAATTTGAACAAATCATTTAAGCTAAACAAATATTTAATCAATTTCAAATTATAAAGCTCTACTGAATTATATTATCTTTGTGAATATTCACTCCATCAAAAGTTAGAACAAATATAACCATATCAAGACACATATTTTAAAAAATAACTGAGAAAAGAAATCACAAAAATATTCTCCAGATTTTAATTCATCTGTTTTATTAGAATTCCTGATTGTGATCATCATTTTCTTTTAAACAAAGCCAAGAATATGTTTCTTTAGAGATTGCTCAAGCACTAGCTAAGTATAAACTAATGCATCCAGCATTGCAGAAAAATGACAAACATATATATTCATTTCTTATGTGAGAATTCTAATTTGTGAAAGACTTGAAGTGTGTTCATTAAACAACTCAAGATGTAATTCTAATTATTGCTCTATCTTTTAACTGGTGCCTTGTTTCTATATATTCTATTTATATGCACCTTATTGCATCACTTAGATTACTCACTGAAACCCACATTTCTTAATCTGAAAATGCATCCTCAAAATACTTATGTAATTCTGCAGAAATACATAATCTTGCTGCCAGACTGTTATTGTTTATCACTGAGAAATTCCAAATTATAGACAATATAGGGCAAACATAGAGCTTTGTGCCTCATAGGGTTTCCTAGACTGTGAATAGAGACAGGAGCAAGACCTTTCTCCTGGTGAATGAATAGCGGTTTTGAGCCACCAACCTTTGATTAGCAGTCAAGCATCTAACTGGTGAGTCACTGTGACTCCTCTTGGTGTCATATTACACTGGTTCAAATTCAAGCTCTGCCATTTAATAGCTATGAAAACTTGCGCAAGTTAATTTCCCAATTTTCCCTCAAATATATCTTCTGTTCAAATATATAATATTTCCCCTCAAATATATTTCCCTTCAAATATATATCCCCCTCAAGTATATAATATATGAAATGCAAATAGAAACAATACCCCCTCATAGAATCAATGTAAGTTTATAAGCTTCTTCCCCCACCCCCCACAATGATGACTTTAATTCTACCTTACAAATGTGGTTAGATAAGAGCATGTTGCATGGTACAGATAAGAGCTGGAAATACAGGACAGATACACTACTAGAGACCAATATTGAGAGTAACCATGCCAAGAAGGAAATGGGAAGGTGGAGGGAGAAACTTGGAACCAATCACAATGATGCACCTACAGCCCCCTCACAGGGGCATGGACAACAGATAAGGAGGTCAAGGGAGACCTAAAACAGTGCGAGACATGAAAAATAATAATAATTTATAATTATCAAGGGTTCTTGAGGGAGGGAAGGAGGGGAGAGAAGGGGAAAATGAGAAATTCAAGTAGAAATAATAGCTTTGATAGTGATGATGGCAACATATGTATAAATGTGCTCAACACAATGGATGAATGGCTGGATTGTGAGAAAAGTTGTACAAGGCCCCAATAAAATGATACATATATACACATATATACACATATATGTGTGTGTATATATGTGTGTGTGTGTGTGTGTGTATATATATATATGTAACTAGCTTGAAATAGCCACACAGTAAAAGGAGTACTAGCAGGTCAGTGTTGGAAATGTTATCCTCTGTGTGAGGAATTGAGTCTCCATTCCTGCTACATACACCTCACACACAGCAACCACTTGTCTGTTAGTAGAAGGATGCATATGACTATGGTGCCAAGTTTCAAGACCAGGACAGACTACAAAGAAAGATCTGGTGATCTGCTTCTTAAAATGAGTCAATATAAATGTTAATAATCACAATTGTCCCATTCATAAATGCTCATGGAAAGGGTATAGGGTAGGCAGCTTTCCCTCTTTTGTAAATGGGATTGTTGTTTTGGGGATCAAATCTCCAGGATTGAAACAAATGATAGAAATATGATTCTACTTGAGCATTTTCTTTTATTAGCAGTAATCCTTAACAGAGGTGATTTTGTTCACAAGAGGCTTTTTGTATGTCTATTTATTTTACTCTTAAGCAAAAGGTTAGCAGTTTGAACCACCAGCTACTCTGTGGGAGAAAGATGAGTCTTTCTACTCTCAAAAAAAGTTGACTGTTTCTGAAAACCCAGAACATTTTCACTGTGCTCCTGCAGAGACTGTACGTGGACCAAGAGTGAGTCACTCAAACAGAACGAGGTTTAAAATAAGGAAAGGCAGGTTGAGAATTGTATCCTTTCACCACACTTATTCAAGGTGTATACTGAGCAAATAATCCCAGAGACTAGACTATCTATATAAAGAGGAACAAGGTCCCCAGATTCTTACAAATGGGCCAATAGACAGTGTCATTCATATACATATGTATGTATGTATATAGGTGTGTGTATATATATCTCCAAAAACAAACAAACAAAAACATTTTCAAAGGTATATATTTAAACTTTCTTACAAAATGACCTTATCACCTTCAAAGCACTCTCCCTTGTACCTAATACATTTGTGAAATCTGTGATTCCATTCTTGGAAACATTTTTTTCAAACTCATCTGTTTAGATGCCTGACAGGACCTCCTTAATTTTTGTTTCTGTACTCTTCTATGTCATCATATCTCTATTCTTTCATGTTCTTCTTTTGTCCAGATTCATATATATATATATGTGTGTGTGTGTATATGTATATATTCTGATTGTTCATAAAATTTCTTAACAATGTAATAACATATTTATAGAATGTATAATGTATTTACAAATTAATTAATATGCTAGTGTGTGAGTTCATTGTTGCAATGACTCAGCACACAACAAAAGTGTACTCTGTGGATACATTACAATCATTGTTGGTTATCAGTGAGCAAGGAGACTGAGGTGGGTAGGTTCTGATAATCATTACCACTCAGGGGCCCTGAGTGATGGAGAATCCATGTGGACATGTGCTATCATGAACATCAAGGCAGAAGAAACAGCAAATTACACATTTCTTCTTATATTTTCTTTCTAAAATGATGCAAAATACTTCGCATAACTAAACAAACTAATTTTGAATGCCTATGCCTAACTTTAAAGGAAATTACATCTTACTGGGGAGTGAGAGAGGGAGGGGGAGGGAGAGAGAGGAAAAGAAAACTAAAATGTGTGATTAATAGCACCAATGACAGTTATTTCTCACAAGCAATAAACTCAGATTATCTACTGGTATGCACATACATACACTTTTGGTCTATTCTCACAGCATCCAGAGAGTGCACAGGGCTTTGTTTTGTCTTGTTTTAAGCATGAATCTAGTAATCTCTACCGGCTCATGCTTCAATGCCCATTCAGTGACTTTGCCTCAGTCTCATTATAAGATTTAACATCTTTGGCATAGTTTAAAAAGCTTCTCATAATACAACTTCTGCCTACCTCTATGATCTTATGCTTTCCCTCACAAGTTGATTCACTGACAAACTCTTCCGCATCCATCTCACCCATAGCTACAGTTGTATCCTTTATTCAGTGAATGGCATGGCATCCTTCTGCATTCATCTCGCCCATAGCTACAGTAGTATTCTTTGTTTAGTGAGTGGCAGAAGCTTTCTTCCACATGTCCTCCATGGCATCCTTCCTCCGTTCCCAACCTGGTTGACGCCTCCTCATTCCTTTAACACTTCACTTTCATTCTTCCTCTCATCGCTCTCATGGACCTTGTTTCTTTCCTCCATATAAATGACTAGGTGTTTATTTATAAAGTTCTAACTAAAAAACTATTTGTACAGTTATGCAACATCCTACTCCCTCTAGAAATTTCCAGAGAGAATGCAAATATTTCTCTATCTATGTATTACCTTTGAAGTAAGGTGCTGAGAAAGAATATTGAATATACCATGGACTCAGCCAAAAGAATGAACCAATGTGTTTTAGAAGAAATTTAGTCAGACACTTCCTTAGAAGCGAGACTAAGAAGACACCATCTCGTGTCTTCAGAAGTGTTATGAGAAGAGAGCAGTTCCTAAAGCAAGATCTTTTGCTTGTTAAAGTTGAAAGGAAGTAAAAAGGAGGGATAGCTTAAGTGCAATGGGTTAACATAGTGTCTGCATCAGTGGGGCTAAAATTAGCTTTTCTAGTGAGAATGGTGTGGAACAAGGGAACTTTTGGTTCTTCTGTAGGTGTTATAAAGTCATGACTGGATATTTTATATTCATAACCTACCTAGCATTTATCTCATTAGTTACAATGTAGTAGGCACTCAATGACCACACAAACAAGCAAATTCAACACAATTCTATCACTAATATCTGATAAAGATCAACAAATCCGTTGAGGCTCCCCTTATTGAAATTTGTATAGCAGACATCTATAAGTGGTTTTAAAATAGAGATGCAATTGTTAGAATTAAAAAGGCGTTTAAAAACTATACGGCACCACTTCTTAAAAATCCACACATCTATTACAACAAATGCTCCTTCAGATATAAGATAGGTAGGTCAAGTAACAGAGTTACTGCTTTGCAATGAGAAAATGGACCCTAAGAGAAATGAAGAGATGCACCCCATATTATATTACTGGCTAGGGGCAGAGATAGAAAGTGAATTAAAGACTCCTGACTGTACATCTGCTTCTTTTTCCACACACCGTCCTGTCTCTTGATTCAAGAAGGTCAGCCTTAGCAGTATTCATGTGGGGACAGTGTTAATGAAAGAAAAATTATTAATAAAACACCTGGGCAAGATTCTGAATAGATAGACAGCGGATGACCTTCAGTCTCACTATTCATTTCAAAATCTCTACTCACAGGAATTGATCGGTCAAAAGAAGAACTTCATCAAGAGTTCAGCTTTATAAATATATCTTTCCTGATATCTCTAAGGACCTTGAAATCACCACCATTCGTGCACCTCCTAGGCATATTTCCAAGAAAAATTTTTGAAATACCTGTGATGCCTTATAAGGGTTATATATTAAACCATGAACACATTTATTAAATAAATATATTTTTGAGCACCTACTTTATGCCAGAGCTAGTTAGGTATGCTACGCGCAGTCAGAAGGTTTCAGGTAAGGTTTGTAGTGGGAATTCAGAGCAAATCAAGATGGAATTCCAGGGAGTGAGGTGGGGTAGGGCATAGAGGAAATAATTATGCAGTGGGAGATGTGGCAGTCATAATGGCATCAACCAACTTAGAACAAAAAGAAGAAAGGAAAAAAAGGAAGATGGACACAGAAAATAGACTTTCTAATGGTGACCTACCCCAAGCCCAACAAGCTGCTGCAGACTCTGCTCCATCTCATACCTCTCCACCCACCACCATGCATTTCATTGTATAAGAGACCTCGATTCAGATCACCAAGTCTTTCTCCCAAGGCACCTCAAGATTTGGCAACTTTTCAGGAGCAATCAAGCATTTCCCCTTTGGCACATAGGGTATTAGCAATGGCACCATTAGATTGATTAAACAGCCTACTCCTTACTTGAGAAGCACAATTTCATATCATCTGTTAGAGCGCTTTTCATTAATATTCCTGTTTAGTAACTAGATATTCAGCAACTGTGACTATGACCCCTTCTCACATACCCTCTCTCCCTACACAGGGCCTCTTTCTCTCTTCCCTTTGACACATCACAATTTCCAGTTCCTGCCACAAGGTGCCCCCAGTGTACTCTTCTCTCCAAGCCTCACAAAGGAAATCTGAAGTCAGTGTGAACTAGGCCTGAAAGAGAGACAAGGAAAACTCTGACTGGGAAGATAGCCATAAAAACTTCACACACACACACACACACACACACAAAATGAACTGAATAGTTAGATTGGCTATAATTCTGTTCACATCCATATAAAAGAGCCACATAAAATATTAAGTGTGTGTAGCCACTTGCTTCAGAGATAAATGATAAGACTCATTAGTCTTGACAAAAGGAATTTTTAAAATATGAGATTGGGTAATGAATATCCTCAAGTGGCACCATAGAAAGAGTGCACATTCAGAAATAGTCTATACACTGCAATCCAATTTTAATCAGCAGTATACCAAGGCCTTTCAGTGAAGAAGAAATTAACTTTTCTTTCTCCCACTTTTGAACTTCTGACCCTAAAACTTTCATGATGAATAGAAAGGGTGGATGGAAAATTCAGGCTACGTTGATAACAAGGTTTTGTTTCATTGTTTTGTTTGTTTAATATATCAACATGTCTCTATGCCATCTTCTTAGATTCCCATGGCACTCAGCTTGTGCTTGACTACTAACCCCAAAGTTCCTCAACAGAAAAGCTTGACTACCTACCCCTGAAAGGATACAACTATTAAAAGTCCCGATGAAGCACAATTCTACTCTGAAATATGTGAGGTCACTGTAAATGATTATATTATTGCTACACAAAGATTTCTGCCTTTAACAAGCATGTAGCCATTTATTCCTGATGAGGTAATTGCAGAGTAAGGACACCCATCTGCCCTGGCGGGCTAAGCGGCAATGGTGGGTTACACAGTGGGTCTCCTTTGTCTTTCATATCGCCATGTGGCAGGGATCAGGCATGCCTCTGTGGTCCCTCCTGCTGTATTACACGTGTCCTGTTAGCATAGAATTTCACATTTCCTATTTGTACAGTCCCACTCAATCATTTGGTGGGAGTTTCTAAGACTTGAGCATAAGAGTCATATTAAAAAACAGCAACAACAACAACAAATGAACCAAATCAACCAGGGAGGACTCCTGGTCAGAGAGTCAGGAGTAAAGAATGACAGGTCTGACGATTCCTGGCAGGCATTAGAGAGGGGAAGAGAAGGGGGCGTGGACAAACACATGGCCGGGTGGGGGGTGGAGGGAGCAACAAGTGGTCTGGAATTGATGGAAAGGAGGGTGTGGGAGGCCTGGTCAGGATTATGCAAGGACAATGAATCTGTGAGGAAACACGGAAATGCCAATGAAGGTGGAGCATGATGGTGGGACAGGAGGGAGATGGAAGGAAATAGAAGAAAGAGCTAGAACGCAAAGGGCACTTGCAGAGGTCTAAACCTAGGTATGTCCACTCATAAATACAATTATCTATTATAAGGAGGGAATAAATTTAAGAACATATCTATAGGCCAAATACTAGGGTAGCAAGTGGACCTTGGACCCTCACCTCACTTGCTCCCTCACTGCAAAAATACTTTGTTCTATGAATCTGGTATTCCATGAGACTCACTGGCCCAATAAAATTATAGAAGTAAAATGGGTGCACAAGCAAATGTGGTGAATAAAGCTGATGGTGCCCAGCTATCAAAGGATATATCTTCTGGGGTCTTAAAAACCTGAAGATAAACAATAGACCTTTTACCTGAGAAGAGACCACACCCACACAGAAGAAACACAACAGCCGGCATGGCCACATGGTGATGAAATGTCTAGGCAATAGACATAAAATGGGGGTGGGGGAGGAAACACATATCATTGTGTGCACACATCCCCAGGAGCTCACTGAGGACATGTGGGAGCATGAGAAAGAGTGGTGAAGAAAGCTGATGGTGCCCAGCTATCAAAAGATATAGAATCCGGGATCTTAAAGGTTTAAGCATAAACAAGCAGCCATTGAGCTCAGGAGCAACAAAACCCACCATAAAAGAAGCTCACTTGCCCGTGCAATCATGAGGTGCTGAAACAATCAGGTACCAGGCATCAAAGAACAAAAATCAAAATCAATGGACCAATTGACTCCTAATATCGCTGAAGACAAATGGATACAGAGGCAAACAGTGTAGAAGAAATGATGGTGCCCAGCTACGAAATAATTGAATGTCTGGAGTCTCAAAGACTTGAAGATAATAGAGTTGCCATTCAGCACAGAAACAACAGAGCCCACATGGAAGAAGCACACCAGCCTGTGTGATCAAGAGGGACTGAAGGGAGCAGGTATTAAGCATCAAAGAATAAGAGTAGCATCATTATGAATGTGGGGGATAGCAGGGTGGGGACTTAAGGCCCACTGGTGGGTAATTGGTCACCCCTTTATAGAGGAGTCACGGGAAGGATACAGACCAGTCAAAGGGCAATCAGGAAGCAATGATGTATACAAGTTTCCTCAAGTTCCTGAAGCCTTCATCCCCACAACCATCAGGGTCCCAACTCTACCTTACAAATCCAGATGGACTGGATAAGATACACTGATAGAGAGGGTAGCTGGAGATATGGGAAAACCAAGATGGATGAACCCCTTCAGGCCAGTGGTTAGATTGGAGCTGCTGGAAGGGTGGAGAGAAGGTGGGGTACAGAGATGGAACCAACTGCAAGGATATACACATATGCTCCTATTTGAAGGACAGGCATCAAAGGAGTGGGTTGGGGGAGAAGTCGGGCAGTGTGAGATATGACTGAACAATAATAGTTTATAAAGTATTGAGGGTTGATGGCGAAGGGAGAGCAGGGTAAGAGGGGGAAGGAATGGAAAAGCCGATACCAAGGGCTCAAGGGAAAAGGCGGATGTTTGGAGAATGATAACAGCAGCAGACATGCGAAGATGCTTGGCATAGTATGCTTATTTATGTATTGTAAAAAATTGTGTATGAGCCCCTAATAAAATTATTTTTGATAAAAAATGTCACTCCACCACACCTAAGATCCACTTTATCTGCTGAAATTGGCTGTTTGTTTGTGGGATAAGGAAAAAAGGAAGTATACTCAGAGTCTAACTTGCTGTAGCTCTCAAATTATCTCTTGATGTTTACCTTTGTAGAATTTCCCACATAACTCCCCAATATTTTCACCTACTTTTATTTTTCTGTATGACATTTACCATTCCTTATAGACTCCTATAGGGACCCCTGGTTGTGTAGTTCAAAGCCACCAGCCTCTCCACAGGTGAAATATTTGCATAAATATTTACAGTCTTAGAAACCCACAGGGGTAATTCTACTGTGTCCCATAGGGTTGTCACTCAATGACAGTGAATTGTCTTTTGTTTATATTCTAGTACACTCACGCTTGCATATGTACATACACATGCACTGTTTTGTCTACCGAAATAAAAGTTTTATAAGAGTGTGGTTTCTGTTTTATTCACTATGCATTTTCTATGTCTAGGATAATGTGCCTCAGATACAAAGAATATTTACCAATATTATGTTGTTGTCTCTCAGAATAGCTAAGAAGAAAAGGCAGACAATAGAAAAAAATTCTATTGTCTAGAAACCATTCTAATAACAACAAAAAAAGGTCATTAACATTGAGTTTGTGCCAACTCAAGTGGTCCTATAGGACAGAGTGGAACTTCCTGACAATATTCCCAGGACTGTACCCTTGGCCATGGCAGATTCTCCTAGCTTTGTTCTGCAGAGCTACTGGTCATTTCCAGCCACCAACATTTCAGTTAGGAGCTGAACACTCAGCCACTGCTCCACCAAGGCTGTGTGGAAACAGACCGGCTTTATATAGAAGCATAAAGGCTAAAATGTATGGTTGGCACAAACAACAGAGGACAGGGATATTATAATTTTAGTGTTAAATGAAGAGAAATTTGATTTTACATTGAGTGATAGATACTTGAGAGCAGTGTAATCTCGAGCCTAGAGTTGAGAACTAAAAACCACATGAACATCTGAAAAATCTACAGCAATGTTAAAATTAAATTAATGGGAAGAAAGTGAATGTTGGGAATTAAAGGGAGGGAGTGATACAAAAAATGATCACTTAATTATGGAAATTGCTCTACAATTGAAATTTAGCATTATTTGTTGTCTGGTTGATAATAATTAAGCCCTGCTTGGCAGTGGGTTGGGGTTTAGTTTGGGGTAATAATAAATACTTTTGAAATGTATCTCATAGAATGTTTTACCCTGAAAGAAGTTAAAAGAGATAATAGAAAGAATAAAATACTTTGTCCCTACAGGTATGTGGCTCTTGAGAAAATTAAATCTTTCCAAGGTCAGAATTTCTGTTTGTTTATATGTGGGGAGAGTGCTCACAAGTTGGTATTTCATCTTGTCCCCAAAGTACCTACGACAATGCCTGAGATCCAGTATATGTCCCAATTCTGTCTATTTCTTAATTCTCGTATTTAAAGACACAACCTGTGAGACTCTTGCCAGGACTATTGAGCTTTATCTACCTGGTGGCAAAGTCAGTGCTGGTGTAAAGCAATCCACCTTTGAAAACCATGACTGTCACGTGAATGTGAAAAACCGACACACCCTTCAGCTCCTTATTCCCTCAGCTCTGACTAGCACAGAACCATTGCACAGCTCTAGTGGTTGTTGCTTAATTGATCTCCATTCAGAGCAAATGAACAGGTAGGTGCCTGATTTCTTTCTGTAACACAGTATGTAAGAGCTACTACTGCTCATGTTAAAGCAAATTTTTGCACTGGGATATGTGTTCTAAGGTAGAGTCATGAGTTGAGACTTACATTTAGGGGAGAAAAAAGAGTTTGGACATTGGCTTCACTGTGAAGAATATGTCCCCACAATAATTAGTTTTTCTCAACAGAACTCGTTATTCATCAATCAAATGGATTGATAACTAACAAGATACCATGCTCATGAAGTTGTTGAGAAAGCTGCTAAGGGTATTTCATGTGAACGTGCAATGCAATGTGTAGAGGACTCTGCCAAAAATCAAATCCACTGCTATGGAGTTCATTGCAACTCATAGGGACCCAATGAGGACTGCCCCTGTGGGCTTCCAAGACATACTCAGGAGAGTGAAAAATCTCCTCTTTTTGGCTACAGAGCAGCTGGTGTTTTCAAACAGTCCACCTTTAAGTTAGCAGTCCAGCCCCAAACCACTATGTCACCAAGGCTCCTAGAGGACACTACTGATGTAAGCTATTTTAGACACATGAGTCTGGAGTTGTCTTTTGTGATATCAATAATAACCAAACTCTATAAATTGGTATAGAGTTCACAAAATTCCTTTATTGTATCTTCTTATATACTACCTTACTCAAATTGATGTATTCTGAGTACCCACTAGTTTTACTTCTTTGGAGGAATAGCTAGATTGCTTGATTTCAGAAAGGAAGCTTCAGAAGCTTGTGCATTTGCATTCTTTTCTTCCTTCAACCTCTGTGTATCAGTTAAACAGATAAGCTCTATATCAAATTAAGAAATTCAGGAGACAAAAATGATAGATGGTTTTCTTGCACTTTGAGGATGCACGTTTTCATTCAGTAAGTAAAATGTACATTGGACACTTACAAAAAACCAGACCACATTATATGAGTAAATTCAGAGTTTGAAATTAGAATGAAGTTGCACAATGAGAGAGAACCCAGGTGACCATAATTTCACCCAAAACGTAGCCAATCATGACCTAAGAACATTGAAAATGCACCAATAGCAAGTCAACCAATCACTAGTCTTTTTGTAAAGTCTAGAAGTTTCAAAAATAAAAAATTACCGTGAAACTGTTCCTGCCACGAACTTCTGAAAGGTATCTGGGGCTCATTACAATAGGTTACTTGGCTGTTGAGATGCTTGTGTGTGGAACTGACATTCAGAATGTGTGAGCCATCCATGCTAGACACACGCTCAGTTCACTAGAGAGAGACTCTTACAATCAACTGAGAAGAAAGTCAATAGTTATTCAGCTCTGTAGAAGAGAAGAGATTAAATGTTATTTGCTCACTCTTAACTGCGATTCCCTGCCAATCCAGGAGGCACGTCCATTTCATCATATTCTGTCTATATACTTTTCTAGAGATACTGTTGCTCAGTGACAGCAAGATGACATGAAAGTTATGGGAGAATAATCTTTAAAATCCCAAAAGGTGATTACAAGATAGCTCAGTCTCATCACTACCACCAAACTGAGAGGGTGAAAGCATGTGAGGTTTTCTATAAGCTTCAGGCAGCTTTGATGTTCAATAAGTATATTTTTTCCCTAGTAGGATCATTTACATCCTAGTGTTGGTGCCTTACTCTTGACAAACTGCCTGTCTTTTGGGGGAACAGATATGCTTTGAGTGCATCCACATCAGTACCTAATTTAAGGAGGAGCATCATTTCTGTTCAAGAATGCCTGTAATCTTTTAACAGTCTTGTGCATATATAGCCTATACATTTGGAATTGGGGATAAGTGTCAATTCATTTTTCTGGGGTGGGTGTGGGTGGGCTGAATAAGTAGTGCATAAATTTAGAATCTTATGGTGGCCATACATTTCATTGTGAGGAATGAACGCAGAGAAAGTTGTTCTATAATCATAGAGTGGCGTGAACAGATATCTAACTAAGAACTGGTTTTAAGACCAAAAAAATATTTTTATTTAACAGTTTATCCATTCAGTACAAGCATCATAGGTTATCAAAGAAGAAGGAATTACTTTGAAAACAAGAAGTGGAAATGGTTGAGGGGAAAGAAACAAAATTTGTGGAAAATAAAAATGTCTGATTTGACTCCAAAACTATTTAAAACTAAACAAGGACAAATAAATACTACATGCAGTTGTCACTTTTTCCTGATTACATTTCTGTGATCAGTATTTTTTTTCCATTATGTAGTATATCTCATCTCTCCTGAATTCAACAGCACTTATAAATAAACAAAAATAAACCATTTTTCAAATTTGTGCAACTTACATATTTTTGAAAGGTTATAGCCTCAATCAACATTTCCCTTTAATGACTGCTATAATCAAGACAAATAGTTGTAAGCTCAATAATGATTATCTCACAATGAACTTTGAAGGGAAGTATGATTCATGAGTTTGCTGCTTGTTTATTCTAAGCTGTAGAAATCATCCTCTTTAGTGAAAACACAAACCCTAATGCCCCACTTATCTGAATGACAGACTTCCAGCTATTAGTCCAAAGGGCGGCATACTTCTACATAGCTAAAGTAGATACCATAAAATGTAGTCACTTTGATCCACTTCGAGAGAGTACCTTATAATGATATTGATTCTTACTTTACACACCCTCATCCTCTCTTATACATCTGGGAATCTACTCGCCCATCAACAATTGTAAAGGGTTGTGGCAGTCATGTACTTATGCTAATTTTATGATTGAATATAGGGGTGGAATCTAGCCTGTTAATCTGGAGATAGCCTTTGAGTAGCTGATGAGGCCTCTATGTGGACATGGCTTTCACCTGAGATTCCAGGGAAATCTTGCGATATTTCCCTCGTGAAGATGAGAAGCTATCTTCCCCAGTTGTTGGGAGTTAGTTTCAGAGGTGATTAATCACGGAAAAGACAAGATGCAGCCTCTGAGAAGTTGGAGGAGCCAGTGGAGGGACCACTCGGCTTTGCCCTGATGAAGACAGACCTCTGAAGCTGGAGTGGCATGCTGTTGATGGACCTGAGGAGCCATGGGGAGATCCCTGCCAGTGCTGGGATTCTGCACCCACTGACCTGTGACTTCCTGAGTCGGAAGCAGACTTTATAGACTGACTTCAGGCATATGGGTTGATATTGGACTTATGACTTTGCACTGGACTGGATTGGGATGCCTTCTTAGTGTCACATTTCTTTTATACATAAACCCTTTCCTTATACCTATATGCGTGTCTCTGAAATTTGTTACTCTAGTCTACCCAGACTAACTCAGGGTGGTCCAAAGGCCAACATGAAAAATATAGCAGTTAGCAGTTAGAAACAAGACCCCTCAAATTGGATAGACATATGCCAAAAAAGCCCATCAATTCAGGAGTAATTATTCTCTAAACACTAAACAGTGTTGCAAAGAGATGCTTAAAGACTCAACTGAGCCATCAGAAAGACAGGTTAAATTTTGTCCCATATACTTTGTCTTAAGATGGCAGCAAAGTGTGTCTTGGTATTAGATTATTTATATTTCAAATGGAAGTTTATTTTAATAGTATTTGTAAAAAAAAAGCTTCATTGTGAGATTCTACCATAGATCAGCAGAAATGCAATTGTAGTGAGGCACTTTCAAATGAATATTTTTTAAAATTGATAAATGATTTCATTGGGTGCTCCTCTTAGAATAATCCATACATCAATTATATCAAACACATTTGTACATATGTTCCATCATCATTTTCTTTGTACTTGTCCTTGATATCAGCTCCTCCTTTTTATCTCCTTCTCCCACCCTCATAGACCCCTGATAAATTATAAATGATTATTTTCACATCTTACACCATCCAATGTCTCCCTTCACCCATGTTTCTGCTATTTGTCCCCTGGATGGGGGTGGCACTGTATGTTGATCATGAGAGTCGGTTCTCCCCCATCTCCCCCCACCTTTTTCCTACCCTCAGGGTAATGCTACTTCCATTCAATGGATAATTTGATGCCTAACATCTAGAAAAGTTGTCAAGTGTGGACTGGTTGATCTCCTTTTCCACCTTCTTCTTCAGCCTCCAGTTCTGGCAAATGTTTGAATACACCTAGACATTTGCTACCAGACACTGTCTGGCCTGAATACTAGTTTTCTATCCCTCTGCCCCCATGCCATTGGGCTCTTTTGTCTGAAGGAATGGTGGAGTATGGGGGAAAGAGTATAAAATATATAAATTTTCATCCCACCCTATATCTGCATTCACCTCATTGGCATCTTTTCAATTTGAACATGCTTCCTGAAAAAAGAAAACAGCAGACCATCACCCCACAAAAGTGCTTTTAGTCCACTGCCCAGAACTAAAGAAATGGTATTGCACTAGAAGAAATCAACTTTTCATAACTGTGCATTCTTAAGTGCTGCATTTGCTTTTAGGAATTTTTCCTGATCAAAGAAAAGTCTACAACTTACTGTTTTTAATGAATATATTTTTACATCTTTGTCATAATATTGGTTCTTAACTATGTGTTTCAACCCTGTCAGAATCACAGTGTAGCATTGAGCTAAGAGATGCATAAAAGAAAATGACCCCAGTAGAAACAAATAAAGGACGAACGACAGACAATCATGCTGGTCACTGCCACGTATGACAAATTTCCAATGCATTTCTCTCATTCTAGCTTATAATGAAAAATTACCATCCACATTGCTTTACATTTATCCTGCAACCTCATGGATTACTGTAAAGTAGAAAAGAAAAAAAAAGCACATGGAAACAGAGAAAAAAATCTCCTGAGAAAATATTTCAGTTTTAGGAAAGCAATGTTTTCAGCTGCTGTAATCATTCTAATTACTTTAGAATGTTTCTTTTTTCCTCCTTCACCCTCTAGGGCCTTTTTGCCTTCAAATCAGCTCCAGAAACAAAGCAATTTAGCACAGTAAAAAGCTTATTAACACATGATGCAGTTCAATGGCATGAGAAAATGCTAGGGAGAAAACAAGAAATCCATCCTCTGAAAAAAACAAAAAGCAGTAGATCTGAATATTTCAAATCAAAGAGGCTGAGCTGGGGAGCAAATAATTCAAAAGTGAGAAGAAAGGTCAAGATAGCAGTTCTGACTGTTGAGACTTCTCAGCTTTCCGGGATGAAAGATGGCAGTTTAATTTTTCAACTTGCCCAGCAAGTACAGTTTACGGCTAAGGTGGGCAATTTTCTAAATCCTCATTCATCACTGACGGAAGTCCCCAGGTTCTCTTTAACTATGTTTCTTCTGCTTTCTCCGACCTCTCTCTGAAGCATCAGGGATGGTGGAATGACTCAATTTATCTGTGGAAAGTGAATGTGAAGGTTTCTATTTCTCTGAAGGGGTAATAATAAGGAGGGGTAAGGGGAGAGGTAAGGTGTCAAAACTATTTTATCAGAATCAGAGCACAAAAATCTTGAGTTTCCACCAGAACACTGTACGTGCTTACAGAACAAAGTAGCACATGTTAGAAAGAGATCGTGTGCAAGACATACACACATGAGACAAGTGTGGTAGTCACATAATCTGATGCCAACTAGCGTAAAGGTGGTATCTAGTGTGTCAATCTGGTCACAGCTTAATAAGTTCATATGGAGGAAACACAGTGATAGATAGCTCACTGGAGGCCAAATACACACAGGCTCTTGGCTTCATCTTCCTGATAACAAGCCTCATGGAACTATGCTGATTACAGCCAGAACTCAATCTGGCTGCAGGAACCAAATGGAGACCCACACGAGCCCTGAGATGTTTCTACCACCACTGGATCCACAATTCTGCATCATTTCTTGGCTGCATGTGTCTAAAGAGGGATTTATGAACTAGTATTGGCATGTTGGGGCTGAGTCCCGGTGGTGCGGTGGTTGTGTGCAGGATGGTGGCCCACAGGGTTGGCGGTTCAAATCCAACAGCAGGTGTTCAGGAGCAAGGCTGGGCCTCCTACTCCAACCAGGGGTTAGTGATGCCCACAAAAAAACAAACAGACATGTTGTCTAATACAGGACTTATGGACTTAGTCTAGAATGGACAGGTATGTTTTCATAATGTACAATTGCTCTTTGATGTAAAATTCTGTTTTACACACACGAGTGTCTATGAATTTGTTTCTCTAGTCAACCCAGACTAACCCAACAAGTGATGTTAGATTTAGATGATAACTTTGTGATACCAGCTTGTTGCAAGGAATACAACTTTCTCCAACAAAAACATAACTATATTCTCAAATCTAGAAAGCAATAATGAACATTCAAAAGTGCACATGGATGGAAACCTGACTCAACAAATTGGATTATGCCTCAAACTTTCCATTAGCAGAACTAATAAGCTGACCAATGATCTTGACAGCTGAAACACCCCAGTGAGAAAAGCAGCAGGTAACTCCTCTCTCAAGATGATGAACTTGGTGGTGGTTGAACTTTGATGAAGATCTCTTGCTTTGAGGGTGTGTGGTGAATAGTAGCCTGGGAATACCACATATTTACTGTTTTGATGCTCAACTTGCTTTCTTATGACATGAATTAACCTGGCAGGCATTGTATTGCCTTTGTAAATGAATGTTATTGAGAATTTTACCCTAGCACCAATCCCCATTATTCATGTAAACAGAGTCAAGTCATTTAAGGGTTTTATATGTACACGTCAAGAATTCAGGTATTACAACAATGTTTTGAATCCACTATCATTGGCTAAGTTGATGACATTTCCAATCATGCTACATTATAGCGTAGTGGGATGATTTGTAATGTTCACTATCATAAAATAATAACAATGTCACTAAAGTGAACTAGAGAAATTTAAACTATAGATATATGAATGGATTTTGGGCTCACACTTAATTAAGAATGCTTAGGTTTTATGAAAAATCCCTACTCTACACTCATGCTTATGAAGAAATCACTGAAGACAACAGTGCTAGAACAAAGTGTGGGAAGGAAATCAGATGGTGCACGGTTATCAGAAAGAATAATTTCTACATGGCTTATCTTAAAACAAGCAGCCGTCTAAGTGAAGCACAAACTAGGTTCACATGGAAGAAGCCCAGTAGCCAGTGTGATCCAAGGGTAAATACAAAAATAAAATCCAAGTGAGGGGACAAATTCAGAGCTTTAATTCTGAACCCCTGGTTTGCAGAATCAAGCCTCTAATGAATATCCTCTGACCATAATTCAGGGATTTGTATAGCCTTGTGGTCAGACAGAGAACACTATAAAATCAATTATGGTAGATATAGTTAGGTTAAAATGTAACCAGCATC
Source organism: Nesogale talazaci (assembly GCA_004026705.1). Lineage (NCBI taxonomy): Eukaryota > Metazoa > Chordata > Mammalia > Afrosoricida > Tenrecidae > Nesogale > Nesogale talazaci. The sequence continues at coordinate 765 of PVJH01018014.1, read as the reverse complement.
ATTTGACCTCCCTTTTAAGCCAGCTTAATGTTGTTTCAGTTTTAATTTATTTATTTTTTGCTTCCTTTTCAATTCAGGTTTTTCTCTCCATTTGTTTTCATCAGAGTTTTATTTTATTGTATTTATTTCATGTTTATGTTTTTATTGTATTTGCTTTCTACTTATGTTTTGTATGTTTTCTGTATGTGAAATCAGGATAGGTAAATCCATAGAGAGAGAAACTGGATTAATAATTGCCGAGGAACGAACACATGAAACACATCTCTGCGTGGGAAGAACTGGAGGAAATTATGCTAAGCGAAGTTAGTCAGTCACAAAAGAAGAAGTACTGCATGAGCCCCCTGAGGTAAGTAGAAACAGTATGGTGAGTATAAAAGAGAAAACTTCTGTACCATAACAGTTGGTCCAAGAAGTAGGGTAAGGGCAGGAGGGAGGACCAAACTCAGGGAGGTACACGTTGGATGCAACACAGTAATGGGAGAAAGATGAGGGGGTAGAGGGGATAGGGAGATAAAAGGGAGTTCAAAATGGAAAGGATAACAGAGGGAACAGGGCACTAATCTACACGGGGTGTGGGGGGAAGTACTGATCTTGTCTCCACAGAAACCAGAGTGGGCAAGCAGTTCCCACCACAAAGCACCCAACCTGTAGGACAGCATGGATGCATGGAAGGATGCAAGAAAAGAGAGAGCTACAGAGCTGGAAGCAACCAGAGTCAGATGGACTCCTTTTCTAGAAGAGGGCATGGCAGAGAACACGTTGGGG